>NMRB01000991.1:24557-84583 GCA_002633025.1 Notospermus geniculatus | reverse complement strand
GGTAGGATGGCGATAACGGCAACGTCTTTATCTCATTTTTCCTGTAGAAAAATGTGCAGAGGAGTTTTACATGACGCAACGTCAACACATAAAACGACGTCAATGACGTCGGTTCGGTCACATCGATCGCTGCGCCGACCTGTCGGGATAAACGGCACGCGGGTTCCTCATTGTAATGGTCTGGGTAAGTAAACTTCTCTCTTTAAAGAAGTCTTTTGTTAATCATTAATCTGCTTCTTTTATGGTTTTATTTAACCCTTAGAGCGCCGGGTTTTTTCCAACTTTTCCTTCCCCTGTGACCGGGTTTTTTTTCAAAAATTTTTTTTCGAAAAACAAAAAAATTGCCAAAAATGCATGTGTTTTGAAATTTGAATTTTATGACATTTTCCGAGTATACTCGGTAACGGTCCTAAAAAAGAGAACTGTCGCACCGAGTATACTCGGTAACGGTGCTCTAAGGGTTAATCCTTTAATTACTTTCTTTACCAATTGCTGTTTTATTGTCTTAGATCTATGTTTTAATCTAATATGTCTTAATTAGTAAAGCGCCGCAGACAAACACGTTTTAATGTGGCGCTATGTAAATGCAATGTATTATTATTATCATTAGCATGATCCTTCACAAAGGCTTCCAGTAGGACAATAGCATACGGACTTTGATTCCAGTGAAACGTTTCCGCGTTCACAGCAGGATAAAAGACGTAAGCCATTACTGGCGGCAGTGAAAAGTTCACCAAGATGGGGGACGGCGTCACCACAGCGCGATCTACCGAAAATCTCAGCGCCCATTGCGATCGGCTCCGAGAAGTTCGATTATTTATCCACTGCGTCTATGTGTTCGGAATCGGGCCGATATGTTTGTTCGGCTTTGCTTTTAACAGTATTAACATATACGTCTTCACCAAGATGAATGACAAGAAGGTTGTCGGTCTGTATCTACTACGATGCTTAGCGTGCTGTGACCTGGCGTTTCTTGTGGTTTGCTTCATCACCTTTCCTGTCCGACATGTTATACTTCGTTCTCTTCTAATGGATGACCCACTTTTCTTGCTTCTACAAGACTTAGCGATTTTCCCTCTATGGTATTATATAATACACGTACCATACTTCATCAACTTGCAAGTCCGGAACTACTTAATGGTAGTTATTTCCTTGGAGAGGTTAGTTTGTATGTGGACTGAAATACATGTATTTCATTTTTAAACGCGGAAAAATGAAAAAAATACTGTTTAACTCATAATTTAGTGACCGGTTGAAAATTAGCGAACCAGGCGCTGTATGCACAAAAAAAATCTTTAAAGCCCCACAGTATTGAATTTTACGATATTTTCAAAATGTTAGGAGAGAGCACACAGAGGTCTCATAGCCTTGTGAAGGTCCCCAAAATGCTTGTCTGACACGTACTTCACAGAATCAAGGCCTAGTTTTCAGCACAAATTAGAAAAAACGACAGGGAGAGCTCCAAAGTATTCAGATGGAGCGCAGTAGGCCTACATTTTACACTACGCTGACGCCGTGACGTCGTGTGCACTGACGTCAAGAATCGCGGCAATGACTTGCTTTTTTTAAATTCAATACAGTGGGGCTTTAAGTGAATTTTTAAAATATTTTTCCTCAAGTAATCGTCCTTAACCTGAGTAGTATGCACAAAGCATTCTTAAGATGAGAATTTTCTTAAGGGCCGTATGCACCAAGCGAAGATTATCTTGAACTCAGGCTGAGTCACAACTTTTCAATTGTCACATCATGCTCTGGCAAACCGCTGAACAACTATAAAGTTGTGGCTCGACTTGAGTTCAAGATAATTGATCACAAGGTGACCCTTATTTTCAACACTGTCTAGCTTGGTCCGTGTATGTCTGGCAATATTTTGTGCTGTATCTCCGTTGTTGCATGAGCAATATGATTGAAATTTGGCATGTCGTTATATTATTCTGGTATGGTTGTTTTATTTCTGTGAGAATTTTTGAGTATAAATGCTGTGCAATTTTTTGAGGTGGTTTTTAGGTGTATTTTAGAGGGTATATCCGTTTCTGAACGATAAATTGTGTGGAAGACATGGAATATGATGGCGATTGTATATTAGTTTTTATTATACTAAACAAGTTTGGCGTTTTGTTATGAGTTGGTGAAATGGCTAAGTTGATGTTGCATGGAATCCTATACGCAGATTTCGAGGTGAAATGGCTAAGTTGATGTTGCATGGAATCCTATACGCAGATTTCGAGGTTATCCTGCAACCGGGGTCTCTATTTGGCGCGTAGGGCTATTTCATGTACAGTCATTGACAATAGAGAGCTTTCGCACCCGCACGTTTAGGCAACCGACTACATTTAGGTCATCAAATTTTGCGGTCTAGTGACGTGTACACAAACGGATAAAGAAAATGTTATCCGTAGGGAGTTCACTATCCGTCAGAGAAAAACGGTTTGCAAAAGCAACATATTTATATCAAAACCCCCATTCCAACGATGATCGCCATTCTTTGTTATCAAATTTAGAAGGATTCCTCATGCATACCAGGTGTAACATTTTGTATGTTTTGTTTGGATCAACTTTTATTAAGCTTTTTGGATTGTGAATCAAATCCGTGTAAAAAGGGCAGTTTCCATTGACNTTTTTTGAAAAATTGGAAATTCTCAAAATATCGAAATTTTGATAATCTCAAATATCTCAGCAACCACTCAAGATATTATGACGAAACAGAGCTCAAAATCCTTAGAAACTTCCACTCGATCAACCCTGTAACAAAAGTCACAAAAAAGTTCCATAATAAAAATGTTGATTTTTAGGGGTTTTTCTAATGAGGTATTACATGTACATAATTATGATATTTCCAAATTTCCAAAAGTTTGATGCAGAAATATGACCAAGGTTATATACTTTCATGTGGTACAAACCGTGTTAAAATTGGCCCAGTAGTATTTGAAATATTCAAGGTAGTAGGTGTAGATAAACTAATGTCAATGACTGTACTTTATTCACAGTGAGTGAGTGAAGCGGACTGCTGTTTAGGCAGCCATTTTGTTTCTCGCTTCAACTGAGACTGCAGTTTTGCAATCAAAATCGCCAAAATATCAATCAATATTGTTAGCTTTTGTGCTCATCTATAGCATGGGTCAACTGTTTGTCTTAACACAGTGCCCCAAACTTATCGGTTAAGCTCACGATTTCTAAGAAATGAGCAAGTCAACAGCGCCGATCTGCGCTTACGTCAGCCGTCAAAAAACAATAGACCACCAGTCATCATGGGCCAATGAAACCCTCACTGCTGCCAGCTGTCTCGATAGCTCATTCGGCTAACGTTTGCCTGTTAAACCGCAGGTCCCGGGTTCGAATCCCGGCGGGGGATTTTTTCACCGTTTTTTCCTGTCTCGTTTTTTTCTTTTTGCCTTTTCATTTCAATGGAACTACTTTAAATCCAATGAGCAACATTGCTCGGGGTGGCATTTCGCTCTAAAGCCCTCCACCCTGAGCACCATTTTTATATTGCGCTAATTATGCTCCTTTCTCCCCTGGACAGGACTGTGTATCCGCCATTATGCGTGTTTATAGCCGTGTTTACACCTATGCAATTTTTCCAGGCCCGGGTTCGAATTTAACCCGGATCAATTGAATTTTCTGTCCACACCTATTATTCGTCTTACGATATTGAACGCTGGCCATGCTATTTATAGACACACCACCCATTCAATGGGCATCCTAGCTACGATAGAGGGCAGCACACCGAAACTCGGTCCTATACAATGGACGGCTTTTGTGTGGGAAATTGATCAGGACCGAGTTGCCAGTTTCATTTCAATAGATTTAACCACTGGTGACACCTATTGAGCCAGTGAGCTAGGGTCCTCATTTTAGCAGACCGACACCTGTCGGTGGGCTCAGTAAACGTTTTAGCCCGGCATTTTTCTGTCCACACCTTTGAAATTGCCGGGCTAAAGTATAATCCGGATCAGACCCGCCGAGCGAAAGCGGGCTAAATTAGTCCGGCAATTTTTAATCCGGATCCGATTTTCATAGGTGTAAACGCAAAAAAGGCGGGTCAGAGCCGGGTCAGGTCCGGCAATTTCCTCAGGTGTAAACACGGCTTATATGCCAATACACGGCTGCTGAAGCCTGCGGAAATAAGGCTGAGCGCCACCCCTGAAGTCACCTTGTGAACTCTGTCGCCGTCAGGCTTGTCTTCGTTTGGTGCATACGGCCCTTTATGAATACGGCCACATGTCCTCAAGTTGGGAGTCATTCGTTGTTTTTCCTGTCTATTGATGTTTGCAGATTTATCAAGCTGACCTTCCCCCTCAAATCAATGACTTACACAACTCGTGGAAATGCAAATAAAGTTATCGGAAGTGTCGTACTTTTTGCTGTAATTTGTAATGCGTGGCGGCACGGTGGGTCGTATCTAACCGACCAAATCAAGCCCAATGGGGACCCGTGTCATCCAAAAGGATGGGTTCAAATGGCTAACCGAGAATGGAGGGGTCCCCTTTCTGATTACACTTACGTCATCATCACGTTTTCCGTACCACTTCTTCTGCTGTTGTGCCTTAATGTCATCGTCGTCGGTTCACTCATCCGGACCAAAAGCAAAAGTGCAGAATTTCAACAATCAAAATCTAAGACGAACGCCGCACAGCATCAGTTATCGATCATAGTAGTTTGCCTCGTTACATTTTTCCTTATATGTGAAGCCCCTGTGGTTATTGAGCGTTTCATGCGATTCGTGGCATTCGAAGAAACAAGAGAAATGCGCAATTTCATCAGGAAATTCGGGCTTATTCTCGTAACCGCCGATTCCGCATTGAATTTCGTCCTGTACATGCTGATACAAACCGCTCGTTCAGGCAAATCGTTTTAAGCTTGATGCGCTCACGGAGTTGAACCCTTCAGTTTTAAATAATTTTCAATTTATGTCGCATATATGTATACTCCTGTTGTCATGATTTTCCTCAGACCTGATGAAGGCCCGATAGGGTCGAAAGCTTGTCTCAATATATCCTAGTTGATTTATAAGACGGTGTTACCTATTTCATTTCTACTCAGGCTTATGATGCCATCACTATCAAACTTTCCCAAAAGTTGAAAATTATTTTTCTCTTAATTATTTCAGAGTCAAACAGAATAGTGCCTTTTACTCGATATTATCTATGACAAATGGAGAAAACTGGGTTTTTAAAGATATACTTTTACCATGTAACCCCGCGTTGATTGGTCAATTCCTCGCACGTGACCGTCAGCGCATTCATCGTGCATACGATGCACCAATCGACGTCATCTTCGGAGGTACTCGGCTACATTCGGGCGGCCATCGTAACCTACATGTACCTCGACTGTATATAGGAGCCTCGGCGTAGTAATCATCTCGCAAATCACGAGATAATTCAGTGATTCGCCGCAAGTGAGTGGGTCGTCTGTGACATTGACCGTAACCTTCCTCACTTGATATAGTGCAGACCAATGCTGATACTTTTTCACGTATATATGGGTTATTTGCACATTATATGGGTGGGATAATTTTATTTATTGTAGAATCTGAAGTTATTCAGTGGATTAAGGCACATTTTAGGCAGTGATAACACCGAGGATGGACAACGTTACAATGTCGAAACAAAATGGCCGACCAGCCTTCACTTCACCACTTGAGAAGTTCAACCTGCTGCTATAGCGTAAGTGACCCTTCATCAGGTAAGGTAACATGCTTCAACTCATTTTTCTATGTGTAGCAACACTCACAATGCCTAATTGTTAACTTTGATCATTCAGATCGATAGATTTGAACAGTCTTGTCGAGCATGACCGAAGAAGTAGATCCCGGAGCAATATGGCGCTGTCCGATATACATCAGAGATACGATGTTGGCACAAATCGTTCTCTGACGTTCAGATTGACGATGCACGGACCGCTGCGTTACCGTGACGCTGCAAGGCAACGGCGGTGACGTGTTTCGACTGTGACGTCAGACTCGGTCGTCTTGTTTTGGGTCCAAAAAAGCGAACAAAAGTGCGATTTATGCGGATGTTATCGCTCCTCACGCAATTTGAATGCTGCCGAACACAACTTCACGGTGAACACAGGCCTACTGTGAAAAATGGAAGAAAGTCGTCGAGCCGTTTCGGGGTAGTTTGTGTAAATCACAGAAATCGCCTTAGACTACAGTTCATTCCAAATCCCAGTGGCGCGAGGTTTTCAGCCGATATCTCCGCAACGGCTGGGTCAAATTCAACATACCATATATCAATTAACTTGTCTTTCTTGACGGTATCTTTCTGCTATCTTCATTTTTCGCGTAAGGCCTGCATAACGGACCCCTTTCTCAAAACCCATTTCATTTCGCTATGCTGTTCAGTGCAGTTTACACGTGCACGATGCATTGCGTCATTTCAAAATGGCCGCCATTTCGGCCGTAAACACGAACTGTGATTTGTGAAAGAACTTTTTTTCTGTCACGTTTTTCGGGAAAATGACAGTGATGATGGCTGTACCGCCAACCAAGAAAGACAAGTCAATTGACGTATGTTTCATTAAAATCGGCCCAGCCGTTGCGGAGCTATCGTTGATAAACCTCGCGCCAATCGGAACTGGAATGGAGAGTAGGCTAATATAATATAGATTCAAAAAAATATAAATTAGATTGATATGGAGTAGATCACAACCAATCGTACCTTTCAATACATGTGCAGCTTATTAGCAACAGTTCATAACGGGTAACTTACAATGTAGTTGTAAATATTGTTTCAGTGTCTGATACATCTTGTTTTAAATCTTGTGGTATTTCCGTCTTTCAGTGTGACAATGGAGGGGTGCAACGTGGGTGTATATTCGCACGGGAGATTTATAAGTTGGGCTTATTGCGGTAATGAGGCCGTGGTTTACGATACTGCCGACAATAGGGCCGTTTAGACGACAAGCCAAAAAACCACATTCAGGTTCGATCCGATTCGATCCGATCGACTGCATCGGGTCTCATTTGCGTTCAGACGAGATTTGAATGTGGTCGTTTGTGGTCCAATGCGGTCCAAAATCCACATTGGACCGCATTGGATAGCATTTACACGAGTTTTTAACCAGAATCGGATTCGATCGGATCGCCTGTGGATTTTTGCCTGTCGTCTAAACGGCCCTATAGTTGTCGAGGGAAGAAAGTACTTTTTCGCCCTCTTCATAAAGAAATTGTGGATTATTGGTATTCCGTATTGCTTTATTAAACACGGGCCATCGAACCATCTTTTTTAAGATGGGGATTTGGCCTAGTGGTTTAAGGCGTGCTGCCTCTTAGTGCTGGTGGCGATTTATGCCTTATGCGAGGGTCCGTGGGTTTCGATTCTGATGGGAAGCAATGACTTTCACCTTTGAAACCCGATTTCTATGTCATATTGCTTTATTTCATCCAGTATCCATTGGTGCAGGGGGAGGAGAACAATGTTTTACGCCCACCGAGCCATCTGGTGGTAGGCAACTAGACTAAAAAACTACCAACAGGTAGGCTAGTGACCTGACCAGCTGGCTTGGAATGGAATGCTCAGCATGTAAAAAATAGTGCCAATGGCACTGTGCCCGCTTGGCTTGGAAGCAGTACCGGTATTCTGTTATGTATCCTATTTACCCTTGATAGAAGTTTGACGATGATCCATCACTTTGTTAGGGAGAAATAGTAGTTTATGTTTTTCTTGTTTTGGCCCCCTAGTGGCAAATTCAAGCATCAGATTTCACCGAAAATTCGTTTGTGAGTTGTTGTAATCAAGAGGTAGATATGTACGAAGTTTCAAAGCAACCATTACAAAAAGAGCCAACTTCGTAATTTCAGAAGAACTTTGACCCCTGTGACCTTGAAAAGTAGGTCAAATTCAAAAACTCAAGTGTTATCTTATGTATCCTCATTAGATATACCCATGATAAAAATTTGACAAAGATCCATCTCTTGGTAAGGGAGAAATAACACTTTTAGTGATTTTCTATTTGGCCCCCTAGTGGCAAAGTCAAGAATCTGATTTCAGCGAAATTTTGTCTGTATGTTGCTATAACCTAGAGGTAAATGTGTAGAAAGTTTCAACACAGTAGTTCGAACCATTATCAAAATATAGCCCTTTGAAATTTTTCACAAAACGCTCCCTGCAAAGACCAAAATAGGAATCGAACCACGTTCAAAATCGAACTTGACCTAGATCTTAAGCCCATATACACACCCACCAAAGATCAAAAAGATTCCTCAAAAAATAAAGGCGCTAGAGCGCTAACAAACCAAAAGTTTACGGACGGACGGACGTACGTACGTACGTACGTATTGACGCACGACAGACCACCACTCAATGACCCCAACCACAGCTTAAGCCCTGCTGGGCCTTGCGGCCAAGCGGGCTAACAAGCAATGCTGGCGACTGACAGACTATGGGCCGATTTTTTAAACGATAGTTAAGGTAAACCTCGGTTTAACCATCGGCTTTTCTGACAAACCGTGAATTAACCAAAGTAAACCTTTTGACTTTTAGAATGTTTGGCTATCAACGATTCATAAAATCGAAAAATTCACTTCGATTAACAAACTGTTTGTCAACTGAGGGTTAATGAAATCCGATGGTTGTCTTAGCCATCGTTTAAAAAATCGGCCCTATGTAGAAAATGAACATCCATTTATGAAAACTGTGATTGATTCATGGAAGCCATCATCATGATGTAATGTCGACGAAGATCAAAATACAAGAATTGTTGTAATCAGTCGCTTTTCCCATCCAGGCTAACCTGGGTTTTGCGCTTAGTTCGCACGGCTCACACCACAAACCCCAGGCCCACTCCAGAAGAAAATCTGTCAGGAATGCTGTTCGCTGCTCTTGTGGTGCACCCCCACTGCAAATACGACATGATTGTCTTTCAAATTAATAAAAGTTGTTGTCAAGAAGAAACTTTCGTCCGATAATTATAGCCTATAACTAGATCGCAGGAAAAATGCTTTTTTTGTTTATTGCTGTTTTTGCATACAAACCGCTCGTTCAGGCAAATCGTTTTAAGCTTGATGCGCTCACGGAGTTGAACCCTTCAGTTTTAAATAATTTTCAATTTATGTCGCATGTATACTCCTGTTGTCATGATTTTCCTCAGACCTGATGAAGGCCCGATAGGGTCGAAAGCTTGTCTCAATATATCCTAGTTGATTTATAAGACGGTGTTACCTATTTCATTTCTACTCAGGCTTATGATACCATCACTATCAAACTTTCCCAAAAGTTGAAAATTATTTTTCTCTTAATTATTTCTGAGTCAAACAGAATATTTAAGTGCCTTTTACTCGATATTATCTATGATAAATGGAGAAAACTGGATTTTTAAAGATATACTTTTACCATGTAACCCCGTGTTGATTGGTCAATTCCTCGCACGTGACCGTCAGCGTATTCATCGTGCATACGATGCATCAATCGACGTCATCTCCGGAGGTAGTCGGCTACATTCGGGCGGCCATCGTAACCTACCTCGACTGTATATAGGAACCTCGGCGTAGTAATCATCTCGCAAATCACGAGATAATTCAGTGATTCGCCGCAAGTGAGTGGGTCGTCTGTGACATTGACCGTAACCTTCCGCACTTGATATAGTGCAGACCAATGCTGATACTTTTTCACGTATAAATGGGTTCTTTGCACATTATGGGTGGGATAATTTTATTTATTGTAGAATCTGAAGTTATTCAGTGGATTAAGGCACATTTTAGGCAGTGATAACACCAAGGATGGACAACGTTACAATGTCGAAACAAAATGGCCGACCAGCCTTCACTTCACCACTTGAGAAGTTCAACCTGCTGCTATAGCGTAAGTGACCCTTCATCAGGTAAGGTAACATGCTTCAACTCATTTTTCTATGTGTAGCAACACTCACAATGCCTAATTGGTAACTTTGATCATTCAGATCGATAAATTTGAACAGTCTTGTCGAGCATGACCGAAGAAGTAGATCCCGGAGCAATATCTTGGCGCTGTCCGATATACATCAGAGATACGATGTTGGCACGAATCGTTCTCTGACGTTCAGATTGACGATGCACGGACCACTGCGTTACCATGACGTGCAAGGCAACGGCGGTGACGTGTTTCGACTGTGACGTCAGACTCGGTCGTCTTGTTTTGGGTCGAAAAAAGCGAACAAAAGTGCGATTTATGCGGATGTTATCGCTCCTCACGCTGCCGAACACAACTTCACGGTGAACACAGGCCTACTGTGAAAAATGGAAGAAGGTCGTCGAGCCGTTTCCGAGTAGTTTGTGTAAATCACAGAAATCGCCTTAGACTACAAGGCTAATATAATATAGATTCAAAAAAATATAAATTAGATTGATATGGAGTAGATCGCAACCAATCGTACCTTTCAATACATGTGCAGCCTATTAGCAACAGTTCATAACGGGTAACTTAGTTGCAAATATTGTTTCAGTGTCTGATACATCTTGTTTTAAATCTTGTGGTATTTCCTTGTTTCAGTGTGACAATGGAGGAGTGCAACGCTTAAGCCTAGGTCACATATCCACACCGGGGCCCGTACGGCGAGTAAAAACAGACATTTTGGCCAATTTCTACGGTGCCCAGTTTGATCCAGTTTAATTTCCGCTTATCCATTGAGGCGATCTCGGCATAATTCATCTTAGATCTCTGTTTCAGTATCTACAATCCACTGCAAGCCGCTGGGTGGGGAAAATCGTACGGGGCCAGGTGGATTTGTGACCTAGGCTTTATTGCGGTAATGAGGCCGTGGTTTACGATACTGCCGACAATGTTGTCGAGGGAAGAAAGTACTTTTTCGCCCTCTTCATAAAGAAATTGTGGATTATTGGTATTCCGTATTGCTTTATTAAACACGGGCCATCGAGCCATCTTTTTTAAGATGGGGATTTGGCCTAGTGGTTTAAGGCGTGCTGCCTTTTAGTGCTGGTGGCGATTGATGGCTTATGCGAGGGTCCGTGGGTTCGATTCTGGTGGGAAGCAATGACTTTCACCTTACAGACTCGATTTCTATGTCATATTGCTTTATTTCACCCAGCATCCATTGGCACAGGGTGAGGAGAACAATGTTTTACGCCCACCGAGCCATCTGGTGGTAGGCAACTAGATTAAAACTACCAACAGGTAGGCTAGTGACCTGACCAGCTGGCTTGGAATGGAATGCTCAGCATGTAAACAAGCATTGCTGGCGACTGACAGACTATGGGCCGATTTTTTAAACGATAGTTAAGGTAAACCTCGGTTTAACCATCGGCTTTTCTGACAAACCGTGCACTATAACCGAAGTAAACCTTTTGACTTTTAGAATGTTTGGCTATCAGCGATTCATAAAATCGAAAAATTCACTTCGATTAACAAACTGTTTGTCAACTGAGGGTTAATGAAATCCGATGGTTGTCTTAGCCATCGTTTAAAAAATCGGCCCTATGTAGAAAATGAACATCCATTTATGAAAACTGTGATTGATTCATGGAAGCCATCATCATGATGTAATGTCGACGAAGATCAAAATACAAGAATTGTTGTAATCAGTCGCTTTTCCCATCCAGGCTAACCTGGGATTTGCGCTTAGTTCGCACGGACTCGCACCACAAACCCCAGGCCCACTCCAGAAGAAAATCTGTCAGGAATGCTGTTCGCTGCCCTTGTGGTGCACCCCCACTGCAAATACGACATGGTTGTTTTTCAAATTAATAAAAGTTGTTGTCAAGAAGAAACTTTCGTCCGATAATTATAGCCTATAACTAGATCGCAGGAAAAATGCTTTTTTTGTTTATTGCTGTTTTTGCATAAATACATCATATCGTCCGGAATGGTTGCTTGATGAAACAGCCCAATCTCGACCAATCAGATTTGAATTTACATCGCCATACAAGAGCCGAACCCAGAAGTAAACATTGCTGCACCATACATGCCATAGGTGTCTGTAACGCAGTCTCTGATTGGCCACCCTGTTGATCTGTGGCGGCTGACACGAATTTCATTGGATTGAATCGGCGGTGTTGGTGTGGAGTTAACGGAATGCCATCACCGCCGGTAAATCGGCATGCTTTTTCCTTTCTCCTTTGTGAAGTGACCGCACATAACCAATAGTAATTACTGCAATGACTGACAGTTCCACCGCTTCATGAAAAAAATCTTCCCTGCTTGTCACAACCTCTAGTGAACCATGTCGCCGAAAGGCTTGTTTCAGCTTAAAGGGACTAGGAAAATTGTTTCTAGCTTCGGTTATTACAAAATGCTAGTCTTTCATAATACCACGGCTCACTGACCCATGCGACGGACGTGAAGAGCTGGATTCAAACCCCTGACCTGCCGCTTGAAAAACTATGTACAAGAAACAACGTACATGTACAAGACACCACGGCTTACTGACCCACGCGACGGATGTG
Source organism: Notospermus geniculatus (assembly GCA_002633025.1). Taxonomy (NCBI): domain Eukaryota; kingdom Metazoa; phylum Nemertea; class Pilidiophora; order Heteronemertea; family Lineidae; genus Notospermus; species Notospermus geniculatus. Next base: position 72,204 of record NMRB01000991.1, on the reverse strand, counting down.
AAGAGCTGGATCAGAATCAGGTGTAACGTTTATCAGCGTGGCCATTTTTCTGTGTGATTCCCATTGTTCGGAACACCCTAGGAAACGGACTCACTGTTTCTCTTAGTCTCGGTCACCCAGCCGCTGTTTCGAATCTGGGGATCGAACAAGCGTCTGGGATCAAACTGCGAAATTACTGTTTGGAGGCGTACCAAGATCCTGGTACGCTCGCTGATTGGCTAATCAGGGACAGAGCTAGTCATTCATTTCCATCCGCCGATTCCTCCCATTTGAAAATCACAATCCGGCTGCTGATTGGGCAAGAGAAGTGATCATGTGATCTCATCATGGCGACGACCATAAATGTCAGTTGGGTTTTCTCGATCTCGCTTTCCATACGGATACACAATTCCTGCTCAGACTTCAGCCTGAAATTCAACTCCAGTAAGTTGATGCTGTCTCAGATCACTTCGCTAATCGATTCATTGCCAGATTCAGACATTCTGGAAGGTTGTGAGACTGAGTTGAGGGAGTGAGTCTGAGCCGAAATTCGCAGTTGCGCGAGACTACTATCGAACAGTAAAAAACAAGTTTGGGGCCAGACTCTGTAATGGTAATGAAAGAGTCTGGCTGCGCGAGACTATGTTTCTCTGTGTGTCGCTCATTGTCAAGTCGCCGCTTATTCCGGCAATCTATTGTAATATTGTCACACTGAAACATGGAAAACGTTACACACCTGGAGCTTGTTGAGCGGATGTGATAACCACTTGGCTATCGTTGGAGGTCTGCTATATCTGAGAATATACAGACCTGGGGCCTGTTTCATAAAGTGAACCTTATGGTACCTTTAACCAAATGGAAAATGCATTGAAGTTAATGGAACCATTAGCCTAAAGTCACTTTATGAAACAGGTCCCTGAATTTGAAATTAATTGCGGTCGCTCTCAAATTGAGAATTAAAGTACTTTATCTTGATGAGATAAACATAGATACAACAACACGTCAAATAAAGACAGACAAACTGTCACCCAGCGGGAAATATTAGTTTCTAATTTTCAATAATGTCTGTCTTGGCACTTGGAGGATTACGCTGCCAATCTTAAGTGGCATTTCATACACATTATGAATGTCACTAAGACTAGGATTATCCCTTTGACCTTGAACTTTCCCCCAACCTGGGTGTTTACTGGTGCTGTCCTACCATAAAGGAATCAACCATAACGGTTTAACTGCGAACGATGAACTTACTGAGGGATACACTTTATGTGTTGCCACCAGATGTCTCTCACTGCCTGAATTTTGGCTTTACGTAATAGGCAGGAGCTTCAGCTTTTTTGTGGTGAAGAGGTACATGAACCTGTCAACTTGATGCTTTGAATTCCATTTCTGAGGATAACAGGACTATTTTCAGCACAATTAGTGCCCCATGTGCAAATGTACGTCAGCCTATTGAAATGTACACTCAGATGACCCTGCGCTCACATCGTTCGTGGGGTTCTCATTAATTCAGTCCTTTTGTATCATAAGATCAACTTGTCGGAATTCAACAAAATTTCCTGTGAACGTGCAGAAGGGTTTTGCCTATCATATGGAATAGTCAGGATGCAAATCTGTTGAGGTTTAAAGGGATACTGCCCACATTTATAAATTGCTAAATTTGTAAGTTGAACCTTTATGGTCCTACCCATCACTGCGACCAGAAGGAAAAACAAAGAAAAACATATTGAGAAATGATCTATTGATTTGTCTGTATCACATCTTGACATAAAGTCCGGCAACATCTAAGCGCGACCCAATGGAATCCGGAAGTCAGGAAATGAGACAGGAATTTGCGGTTTTCAATTACATTCGACCTGCGTAACCGGTGACGATCCGTTGCACACTATTGGGCACCACTAAATTCCTTTTGTATAGTCCCATCGCGTTGTCGATCGGTTATTCAAGAGTTACGTGTGATTAAAGTTCCGTGGAAAATCCAAGTACCTAATATACTAGTATTGCCTAAATTCCGCATTCCATTGGATCGCGCTTAGATGTTGCCGGACTTTACACCCAAATCGCAGTTGTAAGGTCAGACAGGTCTGCCATTATTGCGAGTGTCCGGTTTTTCAGTGTTGCCCATCTGTGAGTGTTCCCTGCCTGTTGTCTGACGGAAAAAGCTGCGACTTGACAATGAGCGACAGAGAAAATCCCCTTCCCCGTGTGTTTCGAACAATGGGAATCACACAGAAAAATGGTCACACTGTGGGCCGATTTTTTAAACAGTTAAGGTAAACCTCGGTTTAACCATCGGCTTTTCTGACAAACCGTGAGTTACATTTTGACTTTTAGAATGTTTGGCTATCAACGATTCATAAAGTCGAAAAATTTACTTCGTCAGTTTGTCAACAGAGGGTTAATGAAACCCGATGGTTATCTTAACCATCGTTTAAAAAATCGGCCCTGTAAAACGTTACAACCGGCCGGCTTCTCCTGTTGAAGGTCGCCATTGCTGACCACCCAGCAGGCTGTTGACATCTTGGAATCGGAGTCCTGACTGACGCTTTTGATATGATAATGTTCGCTGATCCCAGGGCCCATATTCATAAAACTATACATGTACATGTACAGTACTTAAGTTTAAGTCAGACGCTTATCCTTTGTTCAACACAAAAGATAAGTGTCACACTTTGAATAGTATGTTTATGAATATGGACCCTGGGCTCTGTGACCTCATCGTTGACGATGAAGGATTACGGACGCCACGCAAAAAAGAAAAGCTCACTGGAAGTTGTGCTAAAAACGAAATATTTAATGGTTCCTGAGAGTTCAAAATGTGAACCGTTTTCCAATACATCACTATAATTTGTTTTTCATGGAAATGTGTTGAAATGAGACTTGTGACTTTTTGCCGTGTACAATTATCTTTTCACTAATTCCCCTTAAGCACAGTGTCGTAATTGAGAATATAAGATGAGAAATTCCTTTTTTTGTAGATTTACTCACATCCAGAAGTAACGAACGAGCTAACAGTGCACAAACATCAGAAAAATCCCATTAATCAAGAGAACGATGATCATTCAAGCAGCGTACGTATCCCGTTAAGAACTCTTGACATTTGGTTGTTCCGTGGTGAAGGTCACGTTTCGTAACTAAACCAGGGTCTTTACGATTTAAATTAATGTATCATCCATCAGAGGCGAGATTTAATCATGTTGTGATCATCTCCATCTTTTAGAAAAACACTTATACGAGTTCGATTACTAGCGCGGTGCTACCCGAGTAGGCACCACAGCGTTTTTCTTATCTCTGACGTCACAACTCGCACTTATCCGACCAAACGCAAAACAATAGCGAGATTTCGCAAATCTGACGAAACACGAAGTAGGAAATACGAAATTCAAATTCATATCCAGGACCTAATGTATTTCAGGAGATGGTTAGCACCACAAATATCCCTACTGCCAGTGCGTCTTTTAGCATATCATGTAGACCGAGAGATGGTGCATCTTGAATTTTTAAATTCCCACTTCGTATCTACGAAGTGGAAACAAAAGATAAATTTTAAAGTTTAATATACACCATAACTCTATGGGCCGTATGCACCAAACGAAGATTATCTTGAACTAAGGTTGAGCCACAACTTTTCTATTGTTCAGGTCTGCCAGGGCATGATGTGACAATGAAAACGTTCTGGCTCAACCTGAGTTCAAGATAATCTTCGCTTGGTGCATACGGTCCTATCAGTCTAACGTCATACGCTAAAAGACGCTCTTGCAGCAGGCGGTATTTGTGGTACCCACCATCTCCTGAAATGCATTAGGTCCTGGAAATGAAGTCCATTTTCGTATTTCGTACTTTGTGTTTCGTCAGATTTGCGAAACCTCACTATTGTCCAATGAACATACAAAGTTCGTTTGGTCAGCATCCGACGCCACTTGATGCGGAGGCGAGTCAGTGATCGTACAACACATGAGAGACTGTACCCTATCAATAGTCAGCATCTTTGGCTCCGATTGACTGTTCAACAGAAGCCAGTGTAACGTACTTCTTTTGATGAAAACCTAATCGAGCCGTTACGAAAAGACGCCTTGCACCCTAATCAAACGATCCCGGTGATATCGTACTGAACAGTACGCCACACTTCTTCTTGTCGTGCTTGTGGACGGTGATACTAGTACTAAACCATATTCACTCCAGTGAACATTGCGTGAGAGACGGTATCAGTTCGACAGCACTGGCCTTATCACTCCTTTTAACGCCTCAAAGACGCAGTTTAGGGAGACGTAAATGGTTCTAGTATCTCCAGACGCAATGGGATGGGGTACATTGCGTGTGAAACTGCCTTCTTTTATCGCCAGAGTACAAGTACCCAAAACAGCGGTCGATTTCAGGCGTGTAGCATTTGATATAAAAGGTCTCAGATTTTCGAGCATTCTCCGACAGCAAGGTTTTTACCTCAATCCTCTTCATCCACTATTAACACTGTAGAGTTGTCGTGCATGTGTAGATAATGGGGAGGTTTCGAAATCAAACGATAAACGTAAACGTTAACGACAACTTTATTTTTGTACTGAAATGCAATGCAAAATCTGTTTAATGTGCAGTATGAAAAATAACGTTGTCGTAAAGTTTTGGTTTATCGTTTGATTTCGAAACCTCCCCAGTAGGAGGGCCACGACTGGGCCTCATCTATCCATAGATCTAGATCTACACTGTAAAAACTAATAAGCTCGAGAAACCCATTCATTCCTTGTCCCCTGACTGGACCCGTTTGCCATGGGTTTGTTTTAATAGGTACAAGAGAATGGATTCTTGGTACCCAGAATATCTGTTCTTTGGGTATATAATAACCGAAGTCGTCCTCCAGAAATTTTAGCAAATTTTCGACCCCAACCGGGGTCTTCTTCAGGCTGGCACTTTCAAGTCGAGCTACCAGAAGTATGTATGTTCTTTGGGTTGGAAATGACCAGTTTCATAGGTCACTTTGGCCCATCTACGATTGCTACCCGTGGGATGTTGGCACCCATGAGCAGCTTGGACCTGGAGCTGGCCAGCATGGGCTGGCATATCCAAGCTCACTGGACACATTCAAGTCCAACTTTTAGGTTTATGCTACCCAGTTCGGTCATTTGAACCCATGGGGAAATCAGTATTTGTACCCATGGGACCGGACGATTTTTTACATTGACTACCTCACCTCCTGCAGCACAAACTATCGTGGGCCTTGTGGCTAAACAGGGTAAAGATCCGGCAAGACGAAAGGAAGGCGAAGGTCCAGGAATTCCAACATGTGCACAGAGCAGTGAAATCCATATCAAGATCTTTGTATAACCCTCTTAGTGAACCATTTTCCCGATCGACTGTCAATACGTCTGCTACAGGTGGATTTCCTCGTACCCTCGGGCTGTTGTGTTCATTTCACTAGCACTGATCATGGGCCATTTCCCGTACGAGAGGGGTGTTAGAGAGCGAAGACATGGAAATGTCGATATCTGTCAACCCTAAGGTTGTAACTTTGATTCCAGGCCATATTTGGAAAAAAAATTCTGCGCTTCAAAACATAGTCACCCTCTCTATTGCGTTAGAACTAGAATGAAATGGTCCATGGACCATGTGCTCACCTGGGTAAATGTAAAGAACGAACAAGTGTCGATATGTGCCAGGTAAACATCACACCAGGTTAGAAGTTTCTTTGTGGTATTGTTCATATGATATGAGCCAAAGTACTTTTTTTGCAAGATGGACGACTGGCGGTCATATTTGAAGTGCAATAGAGCTAAAATTTGGCAAAAGTATAGAGGTTATCTGCATACATATTTGTACCAAGTTACAACATTCTAGCTGCTGTTCTTCATGAGATATTGGCTAAATCCCATTTTCAAGATGGCCGACTGGCAACCATTTTTGAAGTTGAAAAGGGCCAAAATTCGATGTACGCATAGAGGGTTCGCACATAGTTTGAGCCCGTTCGGCAAAATTTTCAAGAACGTACTGAGAACTAGCTCAGTGTGATTGGGATAAGAACACACCAGGTGAGCTAAAAATCGAACCCGCAAACTTAAATGTCTTACTGTTACGTGAAGGCACAGATAAAACGAAATAAACAGCTGAAGCCAGGTCGATAATGTCAGTCGCTATTTACGGTAGGCAAACTCTTCTTTGTGTGCATCTTTTTGTGCTAATCGTGCAAGAAGGGGAAATGAGGCGGTAAATTTGACCTCATCAATTACAGGTTTGTCGAGTTTTTACTCTCCTTTTCCTGTGGGAACGCTACTTGTCGAACCGATCTGGCAAGTTTAAGATGTCACTTTGTAACAAAACTCCTCCCTCCAGGCTATTTTTTTGCCGTGATAAAAGGGGATCGTGCGACGTCTTGTTCAACGGATATAAACAGGCAACCGGCGGATCGATGGCGAAGTTCACCTCCGCGTTTTACCAGCAGGATAAAGTAGTCAGAAATGTAACAACAAGGTTTATGGAGCCCTTTTTCTGTTTCCCTCTGTGAAAGGGATGTCAGCAGGGAATCACTACATTTCTTCTGGATGATTTATTTACAGTAACCTTGCAGAAACATGATACATTTTCTATTCATTTAAAGATAATGTATCATGACTTCATTGTTTACATTCAATGTTTGTAAACATGGATCTTTAAAGTATGTCATTTTAAAAAGTTGGGACATGCCAACCCACCAAATTGAACACTTTCGGTAGACTTCATTCAATGTTTGTAAACATGGATGTTTAGAGTATGTTATTTTGTACTTTTAAAGATAATGTACTTTTAAAGATAATGTACTTTTAAAGATGATTTATCATGGTTTCATTGTTTACATTCAATGTTTGTAAACATAAATGTTTACATTACGTTATTTTGGACTATTGGGACATGCCAACTCACCAAATTGAATACTTTCGGTATAAAAAAAATTCTAGGGGAGCATACCACCAACAAATTATTCGTAAGACAAAGACTGGACTAGACCCACCAAACGGAATACTTTCGGCATCAAAAGAATTTCTAGAGGGGCATGTCAGCAAGAAATTACTCATAGAAAGACTGGACACAAACAAATGTAAATTAACAATGATTTTCGTGGCCCGCGAAAATACCCGTGATACATTATCTTTAAGACAAGTGTTGTTCGCTGACTTATCTATTTTGCCAGACTGTAAAAAACCTTCTCCGGCGCCAGATTACTGTCACCTAAACAAACGGCAAATTTCTTTTCTATTTCTGTATCAATGATATTTTTTCTTTTTTATCTTTGAAATAAAGACGACTACGGTAGACAATATTCCAATCGGATCCAAAGCTAAAATCAATTTCTGACGTATCCTCTGGGATTTATAGCATAATAGAAAAAGTAACAGTGATTTGCAAGTCCCTCTATTGCTTTGTACCGGTGTAATAGAATATAATGACCCCGATATAGGATAGTCCCCAGATAATGTCAGTCGCTATTTACGGTAGGCAAACTCTTCTTTGTGTGCATCTTTTTGTGCTAATCGTGCAAGAAGAGGAAATGAGGCGGTAAATTTGACCTCATCAATTACAGGTTTGTCGAGTTTTTACTCTCCTTTTCCTGTGGGAACGCCACTTGTCGAAGCGATCTGGCAAGTTTAAGATGTCACTTTGTAACAAAACTCTTCCCTCCAGGCGATTTTTTTCAGCGATAAAAGGGGATAGTTCGACGTCTTGTTCAACGGATATAAACAGGCAACCGGCGGATCGATGACGAAGTTCACCTCCGCGTTTTACCAGCAGGAAAAAGTAGTCGGAAATGTAACAACAAGGTTTATGAAGCCCTTTTTTCTGTTTCCCTGAGTGAAAGGGAAGTCAGCAGGGAATCACTACATTTCTTCTGGATGATGTATTCGCTGTAACCTAGCAGAAACATGATACATTTTCTATTCATTTAAAGATAATGTATCATGACTTCATTGTTTACATTCAATGTTAGTAAACATAGATGTTTAAAGGCGATTGATGCCTAATGCGGGGATCCGTGGGTTCGAGTCCGGTAGGAAGCTATGTCTTTCACCTTTGAAACCTGTTATTATTACATGCCCGATGTTTAAAGTACATGTATGTTAGTTTAACACTTTGGGACATGCCAACCCACCAAATTGAACACTTTCGGTGGACTTCATTGTTTGTAAACATGGATGTTTTAATACATTATGTTATTTTGGAATTTTGGGAGATGGCACCCCACCAAATTGAATACTTTCGGTAGTATAGACTTCATTGTTTACATTCAATGTTTGTAAACAAGGATGTTTACGTTACGTTATTTTGGTCATATGGGACATGACAACTCACCAAATTGAAGACTTTCGGTATCCAAAAAAAATTCTAGAGGAACATGCCACCAACAAATTACTCGTAAGACAAAGAAAGACTGAACACAAACAAGGAAAATGTAAATAAACAATGATTTTCGTGGCCCGTGAAAATACCCGTGATACATTATCTTTAAGACAACTGTTCTTAGCTGACTTATCTATTTTGCCAGACTGTAAAAAATCTTCTCCGGCGCCAGATTACTGTCACCTAAACAAACGGCAAATTTCTTTTCTATTTGTGTATCAATGATATTTTTTCTTTTTGTACATGTATCTTTGAAATGAAGACGACTACGGTAGACAATATTCCAATCGGATCCAAAGCTAAAATCAATTTCTGACGTATCCTCTGGGATTTATAGCATAATAGAAAAAGTAACAGTGATTTGCAAGTCCCTCTATTGCTTTGTACCGGTGTAATAGAATCTAATGACCCCGATATAGGATAGTCCCCAGACAATACTTTTACGGATAAAGCGGCACCATTGAATTGGATTCTCGGGAGACCAAGCCCCTTAATCCTGTGACAAACAATTCGGGGGGGCGGGGGGGGGGCCCAGAAAGAGGTGATATTAGATTCTATCTAATATGCATCTCGTTGATAGCCTAGTGGTTATTTCATCCGTTTAGCAAGCGGAAGACCCCGGGTTCGAATTCAATCCGGGCCATATGGGATTAATCACCTCTGGCTCTTCACATCCGTCGCATGGGGCAGTACGCCGTGGTACGCTTTGTACCTTGCACCTTTGCATGACCAAGCAAAAGTCCCCATCCAAGTGAGGAACATGAGTACCAATAGCTTGAGACGGCCTCTTCTCAACTTACCAGGGCAAGCAATAATGCTATGGGTTCGGCCCTGAAGGAAAAATCAAATGATAGATCTCGAATACTACTATAGAAGAAGTCCCCACGCAAAAGAAAATGTGACAGATTCCACTTCTCCAGTAGTGGAATGAGATAAATTGAATAAAACATTGTACTTCAAGCTCGGTCCATTCGTAGCAGCGTATTTTTGATACTCTAATGCCATTATCCCGTAAAGAAGGCGGCTGCGTGGCATTGCCGCTACTTTTTCTGCCAGATTTATTCCGGAATGCTTCAGCTTGTTGTTTCCGATACAATGACATGTGACATCGTGGTTCAATCGGAAGGCCAGTTGCCGTTGGTAATGATGCTATCGCGTTGGTTTTTTTCCCTCGTAAGGAGCCACGGTGGTGAATGGTTTGGGTCTCCGACTAGCGGTCAGAGGATCCCGGTTTCGAATCACACTGGGTGTAAGACTTTGGGCAAGTCTCTTTGCCTCACTGGCCTCTCTCCAACCAGGTGTATAAATGGGTACCGGTCGGAAATGCTCAGATTGTAGCGCTGAATGAGCAGCTCATCTGAGTTCTACTGAAAGGTTTCAGGATAGACTGGGGTTAAAGTGTAAAGTCAGATGAGCACCTCTACCGTTGTTAATATCAGACTATAAACCAAACTTCTACTGAACGGTTTCAGGATAGACGGGTTTAAAATGTAAAGTGGTGCAGTGTTTCGGGTCTCTGACTAGCGGTCAGAGGGCCCCGCGTTCGAATCGCACTGAGTGTGAGATTTTGGGCAACAATCTTTGCCTCACTGGCCTCTGTCCACCCAGGTGTATAAATTGGGTACCAGTCGGAAATGCTCAGATTGTAGCGCTGAAAGCGCAGCTCATCTGAGTTGTACTGAAAGGTTTCAGGACAGACTGGGGTTAAAGTGTAAAGTCAGATGAGAACCTCAGATCTACCGTTGTTGATATCAGACTATAAACCATACTTCTACCGAAAGGTTTCAGGATAGACTGGGGTTTAAAATGTAAAGTGGTGTAGCCACGATGGTGTAGTGTTTCGGGTCTCCGACTAGCGGTCAGAGAGCCCAGGGTTCGAATCCCACTGTGGCGTGAGACTTTGGGCAAGTCTCTTTGCCTCACTGGCCTCTCTCCAACCAGGTGAATAGGTACCGGTCGGAAATGCTCGATTATAACGCTACATGAGGAACTCATCTGAGTTCTACTGAACGCTTCAGGATAGACTGGGGTTAAAGTGTAAAGCCGGATGACAAAATGAGGCCTCTACTGTTGTTGATATCAGACTACCCAAACTTTACTTTTAGTTGCATGCTGAACGCTTATGATTATGTTCTTGATAAAAATTGAACAAGTTAGTACATGTATAAGAAAATCATCATTTTAGAGATGCAGATTCTTGATGCCTTCTTTCTTTGAGAAAGTTTTGCTACCCATTGCTACATTAAGTAATATTTGCTAAGATCTGGATAGTGGAAGTATTCTTTAATGCGTTTTTTCCGGACCACCCTGTATAGGAAATACATCAAACATATTACCGTGTCACATGTCAACCATGATGAGATATCACGGCACCGCGACAAGTTGAACGGAAAATCATCATGATTTCCAAGATCATAATATTTACTGACAAGTTCATGGCCACGAGGAAGATGAAAAATATCGCGATTTGACTTACGATGCCCGGCATTGCGATCTAATCGAATTCCAATTCCTCGCTGGTAGCCGTGATCATGAATTCATCTGAATCGCCATCGGACTTGCACAATGCCATATATTTTTAGCTGAGTTGAGTAACGAGAAATCAATAGAGTTCTCCATGAACGTAAATTCGGAATATTTTCTTAAAGGATTGTTAATTAAAGTCCTAGTTGTGTCCAAAAATTGACCACTCGGATTATTACTGTTTAGAAGTGTATAGAATACATAAATAGACATATTTTGCTTTTTGTTTTATCAATTCGAGATATCGAGGAATATGTGTGTGAAAATGCCAGTGCTATTTTCTGTACTGTAAGGAACAAGCCAGGGTTGAAAATGCTAATTTATGCGTGATGTCATTGGAGGGATAAATGAAATCAAATCTGACCCATCTAATGTCGAGATAAAGTTCATTTTCATTTACATATTTTCTAATTGACAAATTTCTGACTTGATTCTCTCACATGAACAGTTGCATTACAGTCCATTACAGCATTAAAATGCATGCTAATTATGCAAGTGCCTGCAATGACGTCATCAAATTAGGCCGAACATCCTCCTCTGACCAAATCCATGAAATATGTTATAGCGTTTTAACCAACTGGAATTTTTCAATGAAACAAAAAGTATCTTGATCAGCATTATATCCACAAAGTTCCTAAAGTTGTAAATAAATATGCCAAAAAGGACTTTAATTTACGTGTTTTCAATGGGAAATATGTCCAAAGCAGTGGGCAGACACAATAGGCCCCTATAGATCAAACTGACATTATATCGGATGGACACAAACACGTCCCGAACTTACAAATTCTGATTGATCAACAAGTCGCCCAAGGGCGATGCGCTCAGCTGACATGTGAATTTGATCATGGTTGCCACAGCAATCACAACAACACATTTAATGACTTTTAATGCCTTTTTAATGCCACGTCTAGGCATAATTTAATGCCAATTCACAACATCTTCGGGCTTCATATTCATTCAAATTGCACATCTGAGTCAAAGATAACAAAACGTTTTTGAACTTTGTTGACATGATTGAGTACAAGCGGCTAGCCAAGCCCGGTAAGGGCCTAACAGCGCGCTTGAGCAATGCTGTTTTGACACAACACCTACTATAGGCCTAATTTAAGACCTTTTTAATGCCTCTGTTTGCTTTGCAGTAAAAATAATGCCTTTTTAATGCCTTAAAAAAACACAGAATGGAGATAATGACTTTTAATGCTTTTTAATGCCCTGTGGCAACCATGTTGATTGATGAAGCAGTTCTCCAGTTATGGAACAGAAGTAGGTCACTTCAAACCTACACTTCATTACCTTTAGTTTGATACCAAACATGACTACCTTGGTTCAACTAGTCTTTAAGTAGGTCACTAGGTCATGGAAGTAGGTCAGTTCAAACCTACACTTCATTACCTTTAGTTTGATACCAAACATGACAACCTTGGCTCAACTGGTCTTTAAGTAGGTCAGTAGGTCATGGAAGTAGGTCACTTCAAACCTACGCTTCATTACCTTTAGTTTGATACCAAACATGACTACCTTGGTTCAANCAGAAAGAGGTGATATTAGATTCTATCTAATATGCATCTCGTTGATAGCCTAGTGGTTATTTCGTCCGTTTAGCAAGCCGAAGGCCCCGGGTTCGAATCCAATCCGGGCCATATGGGATTTATCATCTCTGGCTCTTCACGTCCGTCGCTGGGACAGTACGCCGTGGTACGCGTTGCACCTTCTACCTTTGCATGACCAAGCAAAAGGCCCCATCCAAGTGAGGAACATGAGTACCAATAGCTTGAGACGGCCTCTTCTCAACTTACCAGGGCAAGCAATAATGCTATGGGTTCGGCCCTGAAGGAAAAATCAAATGATAGATCTCGAATACTACTATAGAAGAAGTCCCCACGCAAAAGAAAATGTGACAGATTCCACTTCTCCAGTAGTGGAATGAGATAAATTGAATAAAACATTGTACTTCAAGCTGGGTCCATTCGTAGCAGCGTATTTTTGATACTCTAATGCCATTATCCCGTAAAGAAGGCGGCTGCGTGGCATTGCCGCTACTTTTTCTGCCAGATTTATTCCGGAATGCTTCAGCTTGTTGTTTCCGATACAATGACATGTGACATCGTGGTTCAATCGGAAGGCCAGTTGCCGTTGGTAATGATGCTATCGCGTTGGTTTTTTTCCCTCGTAAGGAGCCACGGTGGTGAATGGTTTGGGTCTCCGACTAGCGGTCAGAGGATCCCGGTTTCGAATCACACTGGGTGTAAGACTTTGGGCAAGTCTCTTTGCCTCACTGGCCTCTCTCCAACCAGGTGTATAAATGGGTACCGGTCGGAAATGCTCAGATTGTAGCGCTGAATGAGCAGCTCATCTGAGTTCTACTGAAAGGTTTCAGGATAGACTGGGGTTAAAGTGTAAAGTCAGATGAGCACCTCTACCGTTGTTAATATCAGACTATAAACCAAACTTCTACTGAACGGTTTCAGGATAGACGGGTTTAAAATGTAAAGTGGTGCAGTGTTTCGGGTCTCTGACTAGCGGTCAGAGGGCCCCGCGTTCGAATCGCACTGAGTGTGAGATTTTGGGCAACAATCTTTGCCTCACTGGCCTCTGTCCACCCAGGTGTATAAATTGGGTACCAGTCGGAAATGCTCAGATTGTAGCGCTGAAAGCGCAGCTCATCTGAGTTCTACTGAAAGGTTTCAGGGTAGACTGGGGTTAAAGTGTAAAGCCGGATGAGGCCTTTACTTTTGTTGATATCAGACTACCCAAACTTTAACTGTTAGTTGCATGCTGAGCGCTTATGATTATGTTCTTGATAAAAATTAGTATTATGTTCTTGATAAGTATTAAGTACATGTATTAAGTTTTTATTAAAAGTTAGTATTAGAAAATACATCATTTTAGAGTTGCAGATTCTTGACGCCTTCTTTCTTTGAGAAAGTTTGCTACCCATTGCTACAAGTAAATTTTTGCTAAGATCTGGATAGTGGAAGTATGCTTTTGCGTTTTTTCCGGACCACCCTGTATTGAAAATACATCAAACATATTATCGTGTCACACGTCAACCATGATGAGATATCACGGCACCGCGACAAGTTGAACGGAAAATCATCATGATTTCCAAGATCATAATATTTACTGACAAGTTCATGGCCACGAGCAAGATGAAAAATATCGCGATTTGACTTACGATGCCCGGCATTGCGATCTAATCGAATTCCAATTCCTCGCTGGTAGCCGTGATCATGAATTCATCTGAATCGCCATCGGACTTGCACAATACCATAGATTTTTAGCTCAGTTGAGTAAAGAGAAATCAATAGAGTTCTCCATGAACGTAATTTCGGAATATTTTCTTAAAGGATTGTTAATTAAAGCCTTAGTTGTGTCCAAAAGTTGACCACTCAGATTATTACTGTTTAGAAGACTGTATAGAATACGGTACATAAATAGACATATTTTGCTTTTTGTTTTATCAATTCGGTGAATAGCTTGGGAGATACTGAGGAATATGTGTGTGAAAATGCCAGTGCTATTTTCCGTACTGTAAAGAACTAGCCAGGGTTGAAAATGCTAATTTATGCGTGATGTCATTGGAGGGATAAATGAAATCAAATCTGACCCATCTAATGTCGAGATAAAGTTCATTTTCATTTACATATTTTCTAATTGACAAATTTCTGACTTGATTCCCTCACATGAATCGTTGCATAAGTCCATTACAGCATTAAAATGCATGCTCATTATGCAAATTCCTGCAATGACGTCATCAAATTAGGCCGCATATCCTCCTCTGACCAAATCCATGAAATATGTAATTTTTTAAACCAATTGGAATATTTCAATGAAACAAAAAGTATCTTGATCAGCATTATATCCACAAAGTTCCTAAAAGTTGTAAATAAATAGGGCCTAGGCCAACCAGGACTTTAATTTACGTGTTTTCAATGGGAAATCTGTCCAAAGCAGTGGGCCGACACAATAGGCCCCTATAGGTCAAACTGATACACGTAGCCTATTATATCGGGTGGACACAAACACGTCCCGAACTTCAAATTCTGATTTCTCAAAAACTATCCATGATAATTCAATGCAATTTGGTACCACATCATAAGATGTTTTCTTTAACAATGAGGAACCCGCGTGCCGTTTATCCCGACAGGTCGGCGCAGCGATCGATGAGACCGAACCGACGTCATTGACGTCGTTTTATGTGCTGACGTTGCGTCATGAAAAAATCAGCTGTACATTTTTCTACAGGAAAAAATGAGATAAAGACGTTGCCGTTATCGCCATCCTACCCCCTTTATTTTAAGGAAAAAAGCAAAGAAATTTTAGAAATTTTCATCCGCGACAACATGGTGTAAATTTTAATGTCATGCGACCGAAAAAAATGGGTTGATTTCACGCCAGAAGTTAATGGAAATGACTGGAAATCACGTTGAAAAAAGAAACTTCGGTCTCATCGATCGCAGCGCCACGTCGTGACGTTAGTTCGTCCGGTTCCTCATTGAAATTTCGGCATTGATACGTTCGGAATTACGACGGTATCTTTCGATACAAAATCGTAGTCCGTAGAGTTCAAGTGAACCTCATCCTTGCGGGCAATATGTTGTATGAATGATATTGCTCTCCAGCAAAAAGATGGAATCAATTTCAAACCAGCATCACACGATCGCTACTTTGATTCTTTTTATGGTGGACGTGGTGGGCGTAGGAAACGCCGTTTTTAAAAGAGCAACGGGCATGATGTTGCGGTACCGCAATTGGTACTTCGACGCCCTATAGATTACACTATTTATCAAGACTTAAAGGGAGACATCCGAAAGATACTGCCTGGCGGGCACTCTTTGTTTTTGTTTTGATTAGCGTAGTGCTACCGTTGATTAACAGACGGCGCTGTTCGTTATGGCACAGGCCTCTGGAGAGTATCAGTGAGTTTAGAACATGTACATGTATCTAACCAAAAAAACCACGTTAGTTTGTAAAAAAACACACCCCGACCTCACGAATTCGTGAGCTCGGGGTGTGTTTTTTAGATACGTTTGGTTAGATCAAAAATAGATAAAGACCAAAAATATACCACTCTGAAACAGCCCAGCCCAAGGGCTTTAGTTATTTTTTTAAATAATAGATGGCGCATGCTCAAAAAAGTTGCAAAAATCTAAAATCTTTTGGCACCAAAATATAGGCAGGGGCACAAGGAATACTAATCACAACTTTGTTTGCAAATCCATGCATTCCCTAATGAGTAATTAGCAATTAAAGGATCCTGCGCCACCTATATTTAAAAAAATGAACTCAACGTGCTGGTCCATGCCAGTCTGAGGTATAGTCATCTATTTAAAGATTGATATCTCTGAAACTAGTAGATGGATTTGATTGAATTTTATACTGCTTGTAGCCAGTGTCTAATTCCTTGACTTGGTGCAGTAACTTTCAGATCTTCCAAGTTTTTAGGGAGACAGCTGCCAATTTTACGCTTTTCAACGTTGAGAGTGGTACATTTTTGGTCTTTATCTATTTTTGGTTAGATACGTGTTCTAAACTCACTGATAGCTCTCCAGGGGCCTGTGACATAACGCACAGCGCCGTCTGTTAATCAACGGTGACACTACGCTGAGTGCAGGATCTTTAAATGAAAATGGTCCATGGACCATGTGCTCACTTGGGTGAATGTACCAGAAGAACGAACAACAAGTGTCAATTCAATATGTTCCAGGGAAACATCATTCCAGGTTACAACTTTCTTTGTGGTATTGTTCATATTATGATATAAGGCAAAGTACATTTTTCAAAATGGACGACCGGCGGCCATATTTGAAGTGCAATAGAGCTAAAATTTGGCAAACATCTACAAACATATTCGTACCAAGTTACAACATTCTAGCTGCTGTTCTTCATGGGATATTGGCGAAGTCCCATTTTCAAGATGGCCGACTGGCAGCCATATTTGAAGTCGAAAGCACCAAAATTTGATGTACGCATAGAGTGTGTGTAAATACATACAATGTCGAGGTCAAACATTCTAGTTACGCCAATCCCATTGTTCAAGGCCGCGAAAAGAGCACCGAACAAAGGACTGACGTCATCGATGGCCTTTTCCAGGGACTTTGAGAAAACCCTCTAACACATCGCATCACACCAGGAAATGTTCCGGCCTTTGATGATGTGGTAGTCAGCAAGAACGGCCAGCACTTCTCGGCCTCGTTCACCAGGCGAGCCCTAATCTCCCTATTGATTTTGTCCGTACGGAGAAAAAGAGGATCGTTAGATCACAGGCCGAACCGGCTCATTTATTTTGTCCGTGCCGAAGAATGGTACGAAACTCCAAAAATTCAGTGACACCAAATGATTCATCCGCTTCGCTGCGCGATACTCGGCTTTCGGATGGACATGGACAGGTCTTCTGAGGCCGCAAGTGAAATTAGAGATTAAGCGATAGACCTAAAGCGATGTCATTTGTCATTGTCTCTAGCACTCCTGTAAAAGGATTCCGAGCTCGGATGACGAATGAATTCCATTACGTCCAGTTATGAGGGAATGATTGGGTGCCGGGAGATGATTGGCCGGCCGTGTTTGGATGAATGATCAATTAAAGGGTGGTGTAACCAAGCGCGATGAACGCATTTTTATTGCAGTTCACTTTCGTTCTGTGGGGAAGCGTTTATGACTATGAGCATATTCGTTTCACATGTGGGTAGACACTCAGTTCACCAAGAATCTATCACTTGTTTTTCTCTTAAAGGAACTACATTGTGTAGGTATTGGATCTCTAATGCGTTATTTGACTGCCGACGTAGAGGGAGCCACCTAGCGAAAAGACGCCCTTGCATTCGGCGATTTTTGTGGTACCAGCTATCTGCTAAAATATATTACGTCACGGAAATTAAGGCAAATTTCCTATTTATACTTCGTGTTTCGTCAGAGTTGCGAAACCTCACTAATAAGCGTGCGTCGCTGGCGAGAAGATTCCACGCATCGCTGTCCAGCGCACACTTGGCGTCAGGAGCCGATTTTGCAGGCTTTGCGATCAGATTGCTTGCGATGTCGCCTAGTGTGCTGCTGGCTTCAATCCCGGTAAGAGCGGACCTTGGCCACGGAATATACTGTAAGGGCCAAATTCATAAAGGGTGTTTAAGACCTCGACGGCGGTCGCGTGTAACTTCGTCAAGTGCTTGGTGGAAGTGTGTGCATTTAGTAAAGTTACACGCGTCTAAAGGGCCGTTTACACATGCAACTTTTCATATGCAACTTCATGCAACTTGTTGCACAAACCTGACGAGACCAAAAATTTCATCAAAGTTGCATGTGTAAACGGGAATGCAACTTGTTGCAACTACCTACTGCAACGTGTTGCAAATTTAGGATCCAGATCCTATTTTCTGGTGAAGTTGCAACAAGTTGCACGTCGCTGGCCAATGAGAATACAGCAAAAAATCATGTGACGTCTACAAAAGCCAAAATGGCTGCCGAACAAAGGATTCCCGCCAAAATTCCTGCAACTTGTTGCGAACTTCTGCAACTTATCGCCCTGGATGTTGCAATGTGTAAACGTCACGGGAAGACTGCAACAAGTTGCAGGTTGCAGCAACTTGCAACTTGGTGCAACCTAGTGTAAACCGCCCTTAAGTCTTAAACACCCTTTATGAATGGCGCTACATGTAAGCGTTTAAAGGAGTCGGCAAACGTCAATGACACATCGCGTGGACGCGGAACCCTCGATTGGTGGCTGATAAAAAGAAGTAATATTTTTTTAGGTGCCTTCTCGTACATATTTCGTGAATGATGTTATTTTGTCTACTCCCTACTAGCGTAAATCGTTCGTACGTCAATTTTTTATCAAAAATATGATCATGAAACCAATTCCCGCTTGAGGAAGCCATAATAGGGACTTTTCGCAAATCTGACGAAAAACGAAGTACGAAATACGAACTTGGACGTCATATCCATGACGTAATGTATTTCAGGAAATGGTTGGTACCACAAATGTCCCTCCTGCCAGTGCGTCTTTTAGCATGTCATGTAAGATCGAAAGAGTTATGGCGCATCTTGAATTTTTAAATTTCCAATTCGTATCAACGAAGTGGAAACGAAAGATAAATTTCAAAGTTTAATATACACCGTACCTCTGTCGTTCTAACGTCATAGGCTAAAAGACGCTCTTGCAGCAGGCGATATTTATGGTACCAACCATTTCCTGAAATACATTACGTCATGGATATGACGTCCAATTTCGTATTTCGTACTTCGTTTTTCGTCAGATTTGCGAAAACTCCCTACTATCTATTTGGTAAGAGAAACTGACTGCTCATACTACTATCTTTATGTATGTACGTGTAGACTCCTAAAATAGCGAGGTTTAGCACCTTTCCGACTCCGACTCCGACTTCAACTACGAGAATGAATTGAAGTCCGGTAGACATCCTTGATAAAAACGATTTGATAGACGATTGCAAATCGTAAAACGCCATAACTTTGTGGCAGAATAATTCTGACTCGGAAGTGCACATAAACCGCAAATATTATAGCCGTGTTTCAAGTCGTAACGCCTGTGATTACGACTTCGACATCCATTATTTATCCGCACTTCCGATTTATTAACCCAAATTTTTCTGCCTTCAATTTAATTATGGTGTTTGATGAATAGAAGATGTCTATCAAATCGTTTTTATCAAGGATGTTCATAGCGGACTGCAATTCATTCTGGTAGTTGAAGTCGGAGTCGGAAAGGTGCCAAACCTGGCTATTATCTCAGGATGGTAAACCCCAGGTCAAAGCTAATTTCAGAAGGAAAACAATTTTGATCCAAATAGTTCAGGAAGGTGATTAACGTTATTAGCATAATTCGCAACTCAGCAGGGACGAAAACCGTGAGAAACGGCGATTCGTCAATCACATCCCGACCTGCCGTCGTCTGGTGCCGTCCTAGCGACACCGCTAGCCACGCTGGGCAACGGGATAGACAAGGAAAATCTCCCGATGGCCCGATCTGTCAGCCTACTATGGCAGGGAACTGCGATAGGAAAATGTTCGGAGTTTTTATTCGTGAAAAATGTCGAGATCTGCATATGACGCTGTCAGCCATTTGTCATTGGCCGGTGGGGTAAAAGGGGAGAAGATTGATGGGGTGAAAATGTTAGTCCCTAACACATTGTTCATCATTAAAACACAATTTTTAGAGGGGACCCTCATTTCATTCGATGTCAGGTTAGAATAGGGATGATCACTCTCTATTAACTGACATTAAACAGATATCTTGTTTCGGCTGCCTCGCGGCGGATATTCAATTCTATATTTTAGCGCTGGAAGGCGGCTCAATAAAGTCCCACGTAGAAGGTTCGTTTTGCCGAAAAATTCAGCATGGTGATGAGGACGACGATTTTTTGTTTATCTAGACTGGTCCCATGTCGTAGTTCTCGCTTCACTACTACGACAGGTATCTAGAACGCCAACTCGGCATGTGATTGGTCAACTGTGATTGGTCAACGGTCGCGCCATGAGTCATCATCTATTTTTAGAGACTCCCGCAACGTTACGAGTCTTTATTGCTCATTTGCATACGTGTGTCAGAATTCAGGCAAACATGGGGACGCGGCCTGTCGTAGTAGTGGAGGAACGGAGCGGTACGACAGGGGACAAGTCTATTGTTTATCCCGACAGGTCGGCGCTGCGAGCGAAGTGACCTTAGCGACGTCATTGACGTCATCAATAATTCGACTCTAGAGAGACCAAGACCCAACTTTATCCTGCAATGACAAACGATACAGGGGGACATCAGGAAGACGGTGACATTAGATTCTATCACACCGGGACGCACAATATATTCGAATGGCCATAGCTTATCCTGATCCCTTGCTGAACAATAAAACCAGCCTTAATGTAGATTCCAGAGGTGTGATTCCCGTCTCACCGGACTTGCAGACTGACCTCTCCTACCAATCTGCATATTCTTACGGCGCTCATGTACCGACAGGATACCTTGTTAGGCAGCATGCAGGAAGCTGTCTCTACGTCATTAGAACAATCATTATCGTACCGTTGCGGACTCTGCATGTATTGCCAGTAAAAAAATGCGATGTACTCTGACAAGGGAAGCTATAAGAAGCCTCCTTGCCCCACTGCAGTACATGATTATGTTTGTATCGGATCGGGATGATTGCGGCTGTAATGACTGGTACATATACACCGGTGGACAGAAATATTAGGACAGTGGCCAATTTGAAGTTTGATGTAAGTTTCTGCCTGTTAATGAATGTAATGAACTTTTTGTGTTCATATATTGTTGGAATTAAGGGTCTTTCTTTCCCCTTGCTACAATTTCAGTGAATTACATAATCAGCGGCAATTATGCAGTGAGGTTAATGACAAAGGCAATTCTCGCCCTTGTTCATCAAAGGCATTTACAGGCAAATACTCATTTTTCTTCGTTTTTTCTTCATTTTTTCTAAGAATAAAGCTTTTGATTACTCATGGTTGATGATACACTTGTGTTACATAACATATCTGACCAGTTACGTCATAACAAGACATGTGTTTAAATCAGTTGAAATTAAAAACAATCCACATTAATGCAGAAATGAAAGTTAAATCATGATCAAAAATGTGTTCTAGACATTATTCAAGCCAAAACATTTCATCTTCTTCTGATTGTTAAGAATATGAAATAGAAATCGGGTTTCTAAGGTGAAAGACATTGCTTCCTACCAGAATCGAACCCACGGACCCTCGCATAAGGCATCAATCGCCAGCACTAAGGGGCAGCACGCCTTAAACCACTAGGCCAAATCCCCATCTTCAAAAAAGATGGTTCTATGGCCCATGTTTAAACGAGGCGTCCATCAGTACCCTACGAGTAGTCCAAACAATCTCCGAACATAAACAGTTCCATGTTATGCGAGGGGTCACAAATAAAGGAGATACAAGTAAAGAATATGAAATAGAAATCGGGTTTCTAAGGTGAAAGACATTGCTTCCTACCAGAATCGAACCTTCTGATTCTTAAGAGGCAGAAACTTGCATCAAACTTCAAATTGGCCACTGTCCTAATATTTCTGTCCACCAGAGTACGTGACTGCTCGGACAAGACGTTTTTGATGAGAACGCAGACTTTTAACGCCGTGGTGAAGAAAAAGAGATCAAGGGTCACCCATTTTCTTAATCATATTGCAAGNGCGCCATGAGTCATCATCTATTTTTAGAGACTCCCGCAACGTTACGAGTCTTTATTGCTCATTTGCATACGTGTGTCAGAATTCAGGCAAACATGGGGACGCGGCCTGTCGTAGTAGTGGAGGAACGGAGCGGTACGACAGGGGACAAGTCTATTGTTTATCCCGACAGGTCGGCGCTGCGAGCGAAGTGACCTTAGCGACGTCATTGACGTCATCAATAATTCGACTCTAGAGAGACCAAGACCCAACTTTATCCTGCAATGACAAACGATACAGGGGGACATCAGGAAGACGGCGACATTAGATTCTATCACACCGGGACGCACAATATATTCGAATGGCCATAGCCTATCCTGATCCCTTGCTGAACAATAAAACCAGAATTAATGTAGATTCCAGAGGTGTGATTCCCGTCTCACCGGACTTGCAGACTGACCTCTCCTACCAATCTGCATATTCTTACGGCGCTGATGTACCGACAGGATGCCTTGTTAGGCAGCATGCAGGAAGCTGTCTCTACGTCATTAGAACAATCGTTATCGTACCGTTGCGGACTCTGCCTGTATTGCCAGTAAAAAATGCGATGTACTCTGACAAGGGAAGCTATAAGAAGCCTCATTGCCCCACTGCAGTACATGATTATGTTTGTATCGGATCGGGATGATTGCGGCTGTAATGACTGGTACATGTACACTGGTGGACGGAAATAAATAAGACAGTGGCCAAATTGAAGTTTGATGTAAGTTTCTGCCTGTTAAAGAATGTAATGAACTCAACTTGTGTTCATATATTGTGGTAATTAAGGGTCCTTCTTTCCCCTTGCTACAATTTCAGTGAATTACATAATCAGCGGCAATTATGCAATGAGGTTAATGACAATAATGCAATTCTTGCCATTGTTCATCAAAAGCATTTACAGGCAAATACTCATTTTTCTTCCTTTTTTCTTCATTTTTTCTAAGAATAAAGCTTTTGATTACTCATGGTTGATGATACACTTGTGTTACATAACATGTCTGACCAGTTACGTCATAACAAGACATGTGTTTAAATCAGTTGAAATTAAAAACAATCCACATTAATGCAGAAATGAAAGTTAAATCATGATCAAAAATGTGTTCTAGACATTATTCAAGCCAAAACATTTTATCTTCTTCTGATTCTTAAGAATATGAAATAGAAATCGGGTTTCTAAGGTTAGAAATCGGGTTTCTAAGGTGAAAGACATTGCTTCCTACCAGAATCGAACCCACGGACCCTCGCATAAGGCATCAATCGCCAGCACTAAGCGGCAGCACGCCTTAAACCACTAGGCCAAATCCCCATCTTCAAAAAAGATGGTTCTATGGCCCATGTTTAAACGAGGCGTCCATCAGTACCCTACGAGTAGTCCAAACAATCTCCGAACCCAAACAGTTTTATGTTATGCGAGGGGTCACAAATAATGGAGATACAAGTAAAGAATATGAAATAGAAATCGGGTTTCTAAGGTGAAAGACATTGCTTCCTACCGGAATCGAACCTTCTGATTCTTAAGAGGCAGAAACTTGCATCAAACTTCAAATTGGCCACTGTCCTAATATTTCTGTCCACCAGAGTACGTGACTGCTCGGACAAGACGTTTTTGATGAGAACGCAGACTTTTAACGCCGTGGTGAAGAAAAAGAGATCAAGGATCACTCATTTTCTTAATCATATTGCAAGAACCATCAACTCGACTGCCACGGGACCGCCGAACATAAACAATAAAATGTCATCCAGAATTACGCCAATTTCCGCCGTCTCGGCACGTCGTGACTAAGCATAACATGACAGGCACCTATAACACCGTGGAGAATCGCCAACGCAGTAGCCGAGTTTCTCAGGTGGCAGTGCTGCGATCCGAGTGAAACATGGCGGCTCTGTCACATATCGATGTGTGTGTTGCCGACTAAAACGCGAAAAATAGAGAGTTTCGGTCGAGGTGAGCGAGTTTATGTAAATTCGAGGATGATCTAGTGATAATTTGCAATTGAACAAGCCGAAATATAGGTGCTGAAGGAGTGTTGTTTCTTTGTTTGAAGTGGAAATGTTCGTTGTGTTAGGCCGGTTGTTTGATTGACGGCAGTTCCACGTAGTGACACTTGAACTTTTCCACTTCAAATGTAAAATCGACCACGTAATTCCAATAAAGGAAGCTTTAGATTAATAGACGATAAACTGGAGGTCATCCTCGGCATAGTCTAAGTGTGTGTATCTTTCATCTTCGGTACTTTGCTCCCCACTTTGGAGTTGACATCCTCAACATTCGTGATACAGCCGCCATGTTTTTGACTCGGATCACAGCGCTGCCACCTGAGAAACTCGGCTACTGCGTTGGCGATTCTCCACGGTGTATAAGGGATCGATAGTTCACTAAGCCACTTTGTGATGTCCCCTCAGATCATACCCTCAATATTTCACTTATGCAGCGCCATGTTTCCCACACTAGGCTCCCCACTAAAGCAATACGTCGCCTCCTGATTAAATCATGCGGTATACTGACGAGGTTTATTTGGTTAAGAAACTACATGATCTTCAATTAATCACAACCCTGCTCACGAAGGGTGGCTGTTGAACCATTTACAGTTTGATCAACCGTAATTTCGTAAACACCCGTATCCCAAGTCTTCCCTGATTAGGCGCTTCATTAAATGTCTAGCTAACTTAATACACTTGATATAGTATAATTACAGCGACTGCTGAGTTATTGCATTGATGATAACTACGAGATTACTCCTAGATGCTGTTTAGTCTTGGTGTTTAAAAGTATAATGACGTTTACTTTGTTTTTTTTCCACATGTTTCATTCAATCACTTACTGACTGCATTTGCAGTGTTAGTAACTCAATAGATCTGAAACGGTCGGGCTACATGTTCGGCTTACCAAAACGGCTGACTGGAAAGTGCGGAACAGGCGGAACGGATCACCTCGTCCCTATTAATTTGGTCGTATATGAAATGTACTGTTGCAGCCTGGAGCCGTTGCAGCTGGTCGCGAACGTTGATTATTCCGACTGCTCGTTTTCGGAAATCCTTCAATTGGATCCCCTACAGTACCACTACTAGCATACATGTAGGCCTAAAGGTGTGCGCAAGAAGGAGGGTTGGGTGGGGTTAGGGTTATATGCCTTCGAATGGCTATGGTCGGGAATGTTTTGACCTTAATCATATTACACAGAACTCAAGGCTTGCCTGGAACATTTCATTTAATGAATGTCATTTTTTCTTCTGGTACATTCACCCAGGTGAGCACATGGTCCATGGACCATTTCATTCCTATTTTCGGGTTTGACTTTCTGCAGGTTCTTGCACCGTGACTTTATACACTAAACGTTCCTTGTCTCTCCATTTCAAAGATCGAACAGCCTGCAGAAACTAGGAGACACAAATCATGTGTTTAAGCTTCGCTGAGCAATCAACGGAATCCAACTCGTGGATCCAATCTGTCGGAACTTGAGTACCATTTTGGAGAAGAGGGTAAGGGATGATTGAATTTGTAGGATGCACTTTGGGAAGGAAATCAGAAGCAAGTAGTTACAGTTTGCTTTCGTATTGAACATATTCATTACGTGCACGCTGAATATCTTATTGAATGTAATCACTGAAGGAGCGTTTTCTTTCCTTTTCAGCCTATAGAGCTTGAGCCGCGGCTCATTATGACGTCACGTTTGACCTGCAGTCCGCCATGCTGCCGGTCAACGACAAAGTGCGCCACGTGCAAATCGCGTCATGGTTGAAGACGCAACACTCCACTTGCGCTGACGACAAACTGCACCACGTGGGTCGCCGACGTCATTTGACGTCAGTTTGACCGGCAAGATGGCGGATTTTTTGGTGATGACGTCATCGGCTCGAGCTCTATTCATCGTATCCATGACGTAACTCCGACAGTGTCCGCCATTGCTGACGTCGCAAGGGTGGTGGGCAAATGACGCAAGGGTGGTGGGCAAAATTCATTGCTTTGCTGAAGAAGCTGGTGGGCAAAACGCGCAACGTCACAACGTCATGTAGGCCTGGATACGACGTCATGGATACGATGAATAGAGGAATCCCACTGACGATTGTGACGTCAATGCCGCGACGAGATGCCGCCATGTTGGACGTCACGTCCAACGCATTCGTAGCTTCAAATGACGTACAACATGGCTGACGTGCGAATTATGACGTCAGTGATGACGTCACGTGAAGTTCCTCTATAGCCAGACGCAAAGGTCTCGGAACGCCGTCTAGCGGCAATGCAGAGAATTACAAATGTAAACAACGGACCGCAGATCATTTTGCTCTCGAAAGCACAGCGGCCTTGGAACCTAAAACGAGCCTTGTTGTACCGAATAAATCACTCAGGGAGAACACTATTCTTCCCTTTTTAACCTAAAGCCAGATGCAAAGATCACGGAATGCCGCCTAGCGGCGATGTGAAGGTCTTGGAACCTAAAACGAGCCTTGTATAGAATAAATCAAGGCGCCAAGCCGTGGTGTGAGGAAGAGAGTTGCCCTTTATGGGTGGCGTCCACTAGAGCGCCGACAAGATTAGGAAGGGTTGCGGAAGCAAATTATGCAATTTCGGCATCCTTTCCGCGTCAGTCGCGAAAAAAAGTGTGCGAATCATCGTTTCCTGGGACATCTCTGCAGACATACCTGGGAGTGTCCCAGGAAGCAATCGTGAAGGGCGCGAAATGCTGCTGATCGTAGCAGGACAGCGCGGACACATCTAGGATCACACCAGGAGTAGTAAAATCATGGACTAGGACAATCGGGTAGATATGCGGACAATATGAGGAAATAATTCAAGGTTATAAATTCTGCGCCGAATTTGGATTTTTCTCATATGTCTGCTAGCCGTCATGGAGTTAGTAAAAACGGCCACACTGAAAAACGTTACACCGGCCATAAACTCCTCCACGCCGCAACCTGTTGACCTTTCCGTGTCTTGTCCGCAAATGTCTTGACGGCTTCGCGCACTCGCTTATTTTGATCTGCATCGGCTCCGCGCTTTCCTGAAACAGTCCGCGTGGCTTCTGCTTGCCTTCGCGAAGCTGCCCGCACCGCGGAAGCTTTCAGGAACGTTTGCAGAAGTGTTACAGAAAGGCGGGATGTCCTGACGATGTCCGCACGACAATGCAGACAGGGTGCCGAAGGTGTCGGGAAGTTCATTTCCGCGTCGAAATTTTGGTCTCGATCAAAATTTGGATGCGGAAATTTCGCCCTCTCCCGAACGTGCGGAAATGCCGGGAACTGCTTAGGAATGATAAAGACGGTGAACGGAATCTTTCAAGAATATGCGGAGAGGTTGCGGAATGATGCGGAATTGCTAAATTTGCGTTCCGCGTCTTGTCCGCGCCCTAGTGGACGCTAGGTTTTATCAACTTATACTGAGAAATTTCAGGGAAAATAGCTAATTTTTAATACCGTACCTTGAATACGATTGGCCGAGAGCAGTCACGTGAGGGTCAACATTTCGACATGTTCTTGAAAGCAACGTTGCCCTCTCTTCACACTGTACATACGTGGAGGTTGCAAAGTGCGCGAACAATGTAAGCGGGTATCACATTGAGGTACCACGAAAGTAGCCTAATGGCAAGAATATTCCTACCAGAAAACGGTCTAAGTGATGATTCTAAACTTTTCTGCTAACGCTCTCGGTCAGATGTGATGTGATACGGCAAATCTGTACTAATTATACGCTGAACTAACGCTCGTCACTGTCTAGATTTATCGTTCGATTATTAGCCGAGATCAAAGACAAGAACAAACACAGTTACTGAGCCGTCGGCGGAACCTCAACAGTACCATTGATTGGTGTTCGTTATGTTTCAATGAACGCCAGCTGGGCCATTCTAGTACGACACAAACCGACGTGGTTCACGTGGAAGGGGAGTTTTTGCAAAGCTTCGAAACGCCAATGCGAACGCCATAGTCTGGACGCAAACCCCGGTGTAGTAGAATGTCATGTACCCCGATATGAGACGTCCCCCAACAAAGGATTCTGACGGAATAAGCGGCAGCTACAATAGGCCGGACACTAACAGACGGAACTTCTGTCACGAGATGTCCCCTGTACAATAGAAGCGGGCATCTGGTATCGGGAACATTAGATTTCATTACACCGGAATTTCAGGTGAAGTGTCGATTTCGGGATAAAAGCAATTTTATTGCAGTTTCCTTTGATTTGAAGGCTTTAGATTCAGAAACCAACGGGTGCCACTTAGGCACCTTTGATCGTTTTGACAAAATCTCGTTTCCATGGCAATCAAGTGAAAAAAAAACGGTATTTTTAATAAATGTTTATTTTTCCTTTATTTCCTTTCAAAATTCAAACGGCTTTTCATATCTCCAACCCAAGGGACCAACTACGTTGTTGGCGAATAGTCCCGATTTGCCCGTACAGTACATTTTGTAATGGATTTTTGTAGTTCGTGTGGCTACCGCTAGGAGGCTCCCTCTACGTCGGTAGACTGGTCCCCTGTCGTAGTTCTCGCTTCACTACTACGACAGGCATTTTGAACGCCAACTCGGCATGTGATTGGTCAACTGTGATTGGTCAACGGTCGCGCCATGAGTCATCATCTATTTTTAGAGACTCCCGCAACGTTACAAGTCTTTATTGCTCATTTGCATACGTGTGTCAGAAAACAGGCAAACATGGCGGACGCGGCCTGACGTAGTAGTGGAGGAACGGAGCGGTACGACAGGGGACCAGTCTACTACGTCGGCAGTCAAATTTAAGACTGCCATCATATGAACTGGTACTGTGCGTGTACCGGCAAACCCCCGCAGGTAATATTTTGTATTCCTGCAGGGAGGACAAAAGTCAACCTTAGCTTTGTTTCAAAAGAAAGGTAGCCTGGATCTGTCTTTAATCAAGTTACGTCGTGAGTTTTAACTTAGATTAAAATCGTAATCAAAAGCTTTTTAATGGGGAAGTTTGAACTTCACTACAGACATTGATATAATACGTTCCACCATCATCGACTGAATATGATAGTTATTCAAAGCATGCCGTCGCTCAAACTCTAGATTAAAGGAATTATAGCATTTTGATGTTTTAAGGGTATTTTCTGCATGTTTTTCACTGAGACAAGGCGGTTCGATATGTCAACTTTCATCAGTGGAAAATGCGAAGGATATACGAGGACGCATAACGCAAACCTTTGGTAATTCATATTCTACCTACTCAGTAGTAGCCACAGTGCATTAAAAATTCGTAGACGGTCTAAAGACTGCCTTTTCACTAGGCGACTGTGGTAATCGTACTCATGTGGTACATAAACGTGCAGCAGTTGACAATAGGAAGGTTAAGAAATCAAACGATAAACGTAAAACGTTACGACAACGTTATTTTTCATACCACACACTCACCGGATTTTATATTGCATTTCGGTACAAAAATAACGTTGTCGTTAACGTTTACGTTTATCGTTTGATTTCTAAACCTCCATAATGGCTTCAGATCGAGAACGCTTTGCGAAGCCCTTGTTAAATGGGGTTCATTGGCACACGGATTTTGTCCGGCTCAGGTCCGTTAAAGGGACTCTAGAGGCAGCCCAGCATGGCTGGGGAAAACCCCGGGGAAAACCCATGTTCAATACCTCGTACTGGTGATTAACGTTAAAGTGGCGCCGCCTAGTTGAAGAACCGGTACTGATAGTAGCCTAATGGCGAGCTGCCTCTAGAGGCCCTTTAAAAAATCGACCAAATGGGCTTTTGCGTTGTCGTATCCGGAAAACTAGGGGCAAAGGGACTGGAAACGGACCGGATCCGTGTGCCAATAAATCCCGCTTTAACCGGAGTGTCCGTACCATGCATGCCGTGTAGCTCTACGCAATCGGAACCTTCTGGGGAATGGTATGAGAAATCCACCGATGTAGCAGCGGAGAAAGTCCAACGAATGGAAACTCAATGCGAATGCGAAGTATGCATAGTCAACGGTTATGGTCAGGGTAAGCAACGTAAGCCTTCACAAAGGCTTAGGAGCTGGACGTCCAAGTTGTAAACACTCACTCACTGGCTCTCTATCCACGCGACGCCTGCGGTGCTGCCACCTATTGTCGGTGATATGTACTGACGTGAATATCGTGAGTGAGTTGCATTGGACCGGGCACCAGTCTAACGATCACGGGGCGCTACTGGTGCTGCCACCTTCACGAAGGAATAAAACTAGTTTGCCGACCACTGTTTGTAAACAAACTGGTTTGTTTACAACTTGGACGTCGAACTCCTTTAATTCACTAGGACAACAGCAGCCGGACTTCGATTTCAGAGGGACTTTTTCGGCGTTGACACCGGCGCAAACCTCCCAAACACACACCGACACAGACCTCCCAAACAAGTCGGTAGCAGTGTGGACCCTAAACTCCCTACGCAGTTGTGTATCGCGCCCCCTTCGGTTTACCGCTCTCCACAACTGCTTAACTTGGATGTGTTCGCCGCGGTTGGTCAACAGATGGCGTCAGGGCATGGCGCGAATTTTACAGCCTATCAGCACGCTGCTGCTTTCAGAACTCTTTGGCCCGTTGGCAACGGATGTTCTTGTGCTACCATGGCTACGAACCGCTCGGCCAATGAAAAAGTGTCTCAGGCCAGCTTGGTTACCGGTTGCTCGGTGCTCTCATTGCTCGCTCAGCGCCATCTGTTGACCAACCGCGGCGAACACATCCTAGTTAAGCAGTTGTGGAGAGCGAGTAAACCGAAGGGGCGCGACTCACAACTGCGTAGGGAGTTTATGTGGACCCCTGAGACACTCCCCACTTGCAGCACATCAGTTCACAGGCAACGTACTCTATTATGATATTATAAACATAATACATCGTATTGATGACGGAAAATGAAATCTTAGACGTTGGGATGCATAAGAAAATAACATCCGCTCTTCATGGAAAAATTCCTTCGTTCTGAATGTGATAAGTTTTTTATAGACTTCCCATGTCACCCATAGTAACTTCACAAAATGGTTTTTAACTCAGCTATTGACAATGGAGACATCTTAGCTACAGCAATGCGGGGTTCCATCTCAGAGGAATTTTAGTAAGTAAATGATTTTCAAAGACTTCATGGATGAATCCACAAAATGTGAAAGGTGGGGAGTGCAAAGCAATTTTTGATTGAACACATGAGATGATCAAATGAAAGTATGCCTTATTTGACGTCATGACTTCATTGTGTAGCTAGGTACTTTACACGTATGTACGTTTTTCGATCACGTAAGAAATTTTTCATAGATCGGTGTTTTTTGAAGGTGCCGCTGTTTTGGCACGAAATGGCAAGTCTGTTGATTTATCATGGCTTATCTGCTGCTACTAGGTAGGCCTACTTACCTGGCTTATGGAAATGGAATGTCTGTTGCTATTAGTTATTTACCTGGTTTATGGAAATGGAATGTCTGTTGCTATTTGTTATTTACCTGGCTTATGGAAATGGAATGTCTGTTGCTATTTGTTATTTACCTGGTTTATGGAAATGGAATGTCTGTTGCTATTAGTTACTTACCTGGCTTATGGAAATGGAATGTCTGTTGCTATTAGTTATTTACCTGGTTTATGGAAATGGAATGTCTGTTGCTATTTGTTACTTACCTGGCTTATGGAAATGGAATGTCTGTTGCCATTAGTTATTTACCTGGCTTATGGAAATGGAATGTCTGTTGCCATTAGTCATTTACCTGGTTTATGGAAATGGGATGTCTGTTGCTATTAGTTATTTACCTGGCTTATGGAAATGGAATGTCTGTTGCTATTTGTTATTTACCTGGCTTATTTACCTCCAGCCACGAAATTTCTTGCCTCCTCGAAATATTTTTTCGAATTTGTTTTCAATTTGTTCCTCCTAGTTTTACAACAAACTCTGACGATCCTCAATGGGGCCATGACTCGTATTTACCTTTGTACCTTAAATAAAAACCTTTTTTTCCAGTTCTTAAGGGTTTCTAAGGGTTTGTGTTCCTAAGGGTTTGTATGGAAGTTGTTTGTATGGAAGTTGCAACGCTTCAAAGCTCTCTTTCGACGATCACATTTCAATATGAAAAATAAAAATAAAAATAAAAAAACCTCCTCCCTCCTCACTCTTTACAAGTATGATTGATGCTAAACTAAAGATTTTTTATATGGCCTAAGTACATGTACATGTATCTATTATCTACACGTGAATTTGTTGTTTAACACCCAGAGCAATCTTGCAATGATCGTGCTTTAAGCCTCACTAATTAATTTACCTCTCATAGGTAATCAGGAACGGCGGAACGTGTTTCATGAAATATGTTGAGCATCATCATCGGGAGATAGTAATCATTTTGTGCCTTATAAACCCTGGCTGTCAAACTGCAAGGGGGCTCCTTCTGTTAGAAGTGGCACTTTGTACGTGGTTTTTATTCAACCACTTTTAGGTACAGTGTACATGTATTCCTCTTTCCGTTCATTCTTTAACCGATACATGTACATGTACATGTAAGTGTTATTCACCGGCATTAAATCGCCACTGATGAGTACGTTTTATGCATGTAAGGTAAACTGGGGTAATAGTAGCCCCTACACTGAAAAAAAATTTCGGCTCATGTTGAGTACTTTGGGCTACTCATCAGTCATTTTGTCCGTGAGATGAGTAGAAAGGTACTAATTGGGTACTAATTGGGTACTCATCGGGCCAAGGAGCTGCATTTGGAGTTCCTTGCTACTCGCTATGAGTATCTTTCTACTCGCTATAAGTACCTTTCTACTCAATATGAGTACCTTTCTACTCATCTCACGGACAAAACGAGTACCCCGAAAGTACTCAACATGATTAGGATTTTTTTTCAGTGTAGCAATTAAGGCACCATATTTCTATCTGTTGGTAATACATTTATGGGGTGTAAATCCCGCAAGTTAGCTGTACATTGGGTCCCATTCTCCTGTACAAAGCCCAGTTCTTGGGTCCAATGATAAAGTCAGTGTCCTGAGCTTTATCCCTGCCAGGGGCTACTATTACCCAGAGCTTTACGGGCGAGGGGGAAGGGGGAAAACGTGGGAGTTGAGAATTAGGTTGTGGGGATCGGTATTAAATGTGGATCCGGAACTGGCTGTACCGCTAAGCACAACTAATACGGCGTGTTCTCGCAATGGGAGACAAAAATGCACATTCTTGAAAAATCTACTATGAGGCATTCTACTCGCAGGTTCGACAAAGCAATTCGCTGGCTACGCCGTTTTTCCGCCTGGCGGCGGGCCCGGGAACCATTGCGTCCAGGGGCTACTATTACACCAGTTTTACTAAGTTAAATTTTGTGTACAGTCATATCTATCTACAGGCAGATTTTATGCATCGCCATGTGAAAAAAGACCTCCAAACAAACTAGGATGCCAATACGTTTTTTTTTTCATATTAGTGAGGTTTCACAAATCTGACGAAACACGAAGTACGAAACACTAAATTGGACTTCATTTCTATGACGTAATGTATTTCAGGAGATGGTTGGTACCACAACACCACAACACCGCCTGCTGCAAGAGCGTCTTTTAGCCTATAACGTTAGACTGATAAGAGTTAAGGTGTAGGCCTACATTAAACTTTGAAATTTATCTTTCGTTTCTATTTCATAGATACGAAGTGGAAATTTAAAAATTCAAGATGCACCATAACTCTCTCGGCCTTACATGATGGTAAAAGAGGCACTGGCAGCAGGGACATTTGTGGTAGCAACCATCTCCAGAAATACATTAGGTCCTGGAAATGAAGTTGAATTTTGAATTTCGTACTTCCAGTTTCGTCAGGGAGAGGAAATACTCACATCGGGAATTTATTGCCTACTAAAAGCATATTTGCACAACTGCTGTGACTTTGCTGCCTTCAAATAGCATTTAGAACACGGTCTGCAAATCTAGGCTTACATGTATACTGTATCTAGGGATGTACTGTAAACCGTGAAATTTTCGCGTGCGTTTTATTTTCGCGATTTTCGCGTTCAAGGGTCAAAACGCGAACATAAATCGCGCGAAAATTACTCTTCTTATTATTCTTTTGAAGCTGAAGGGTTCCAATCGCGAATATTTATTCTTCGCGAATTCGTACATCACCAAAATCGCGAACATTTAGCGTCGCGAAAATATCACGGTTTACAGTAATCCGCTAAAATACGAAACTT
Source organism: Notospermus geniculatus (assembly GCA_002633025.1). Lineage (NCBI taxonomy): Eukaryota > Metazoa > Nemertea > Pilidiophora > Heteronemertea > Lineidae > Notospermus > Notospermus geniculatus. The sequence goes on along the minus strand of NMRB01000991.1, from coordinate 38,055 downwards.
GTAATTTTGAAATTGCGAATTTCGTGCGCCGTGAAATTATTTTTAGTGACATTTTTGACTGCCGCGACCAATTAATTACCTTTTAACGAAAAAACAACCAGTGACGTTTTTTTCTGTCTTTAAATATGAAATTAGATTTCAAGTTCATTTTTTTCATTTACCACCGCGTTTCGGAATGCATACATTGGTTGTTTGCTAATTATCAAAGCATAGTCATACACAAATAATAATGGCTTGTTGAAGCAAGTGTTTATTCTGTTTAAATTTTATTTTTGAAACCGTCGAGAGTCAACTAATATGAAATATTCAGCTGAAGAGACAATAGGAGCAGTCAGCCGCGGATATTGCCAACAGATGGCAGCAAAGTTCTAGCGGACCAATTTACAGGAAAATCTACGTGATTGCTGCTCGATCAACAATGACTGGGTCCGCTAAATGCATTGAATTGGGCCGTAGTTACACCTATTGGTCAACTCGCTGACAGTTCCTAATCGATGCAGTGAGCACAGATTTAGTTAATGTCTACCATTCGTACTGAATATTCGTCATGAAATGGCGGGAAGTCAAAATACAAAACGTTCCACAATGCAAATCACGGCATACACGTCCTTAAAATTGAAAAACCATTAGGAAGTGCACGGTAACTGAAATCATGCAAATACGACTGTTGTTTGGTGACATAAACATACGATACACTGTGATGATTGCAAATCCAGTTGAGATATAGTATGACTGTTGTTATTTGTCATATAAATGTGTATGTATGCAATTTCCCCTTACATGAGTTAGTGATAGGTGTTGATGACAAGCAGCTGGTTAAGTGTACTTTATTGAATAGTGACCAGCTGACGAAGATGTTCCACTTATCCGAATGCATTGTATCTCCTAACCAGTAGCGAGAATTACAAACGAAACAACCATTGAATCTTGACGTACACCTGGTCTATGGTCACTCACTTCAGGGCGCCAGGGGTTCAAGTGATATCATTCGAACGTGTTCCCAACTTACATGTATGCTTCAGAGTAGCACCGATGTAACATCTGCCAATGTTCCCCGTTGTTAGTGTTTCCTTCTTTGTATTGGGAAAGCATTGTTACAACAGAAGGCGCTCATACCTCGCACCAATCTGTTACGCCGTGCTCACAGGATTGTGGGTAATGTAGATGGCGTCGGGTGTGATTGACAGTGAACTACCTTCTTGGCTGATCATGTGATCCCTCGATCCCTGTAGTTTCTAGGATCAAAATACCTATAAGCCTCGCTTGTTATGAGATTTGTTACTTGCTATACAATTATTCACAAAAAAATCTGTAAATATTTTTGCATTAAAGCGAATTGATAGCGGATTTTATTTACATTTGACTGGTGTTTGTAAACAAAAAATTTCAGCCAATCAGTGTGCACGAACATTTCTTTGTTGAAATTCTGGAGAAGTTTGTTTACATTTTTTCCCGAAAATTCGTCCCCTTTCAAATTCTATTTCTAAATCAAATTTTATCGATATCAATTCCCTTTAAACAAAGAATGTTAAGCCAATAACTTGGATTTATTTTTCAGCCAAGATTCCTACGCTGTGATGAGGTTGCGGACGTACACCTCGGCCAAATCTGGCCGATGTGATGCGTTAGACAGCTACACAGGTCTGTGCATAATCAGTCTCGCGCAGCCTGTGTGGACACAATGAGGGGGAACACTCACATAGAGAGACGTTGATAGATGTTAGACGGGCTGTGTGTACCTCTCACATGTTCGACCGAAAGATGCTGGGCAGACAGGCCGAATGACCGACCTCTTTCAATGGACCGCCGAAGTAGCAGCTCAGTTGAACGACCGCTCGATTGACCGACATATGCCAATCTACCGAAAGTTTCAGACTGCTTAATATCGGAGTCACTCCCACGAAGTATCATCAGCTGTGAGCGTTGTGACCGAACATTCTTTTTTCTAACGTTATTTCAGTTTACTTCTGGCATGAAAATAACCCATTTTTGGTCACCCGACAGTAAAACTTACATCATCTTGTAGTAGATGAAAATTTCTCTAATTTCATTGTTTTTTTCTTAAAGGTGCTCTAGTTCGAATTGTAAACATTACGGTGTGCCACCTATTGTCAACTTATGGTACTAACAAATCAGATAAAATCGCATTAAATCTCGCCTTTCACAACGTTTTGTTTGTTTTTGAGCGTAAAATCATAAAGATATTTCACTTACAAGAATATTTATCAAGATAGATATAAAAATAGATAACATTAATGCTTTGGAAAAAACGGTGCTGCCACCTGTCCGAGGAAAAATAACTATTATAATCAACCATGTAAATAAACAAACCGTAATGTTTACAATTCGAACTAGAGCACCTTTAAAACAACGAAATGTGATACCGATAAATGCATATGTTTTGTCTTCTTATTCCTGTTAAGTAGAAAAATGTACAGTCACTTTTTCATGACGCAACNAAAGCCCGTCTCACACGAGCGTTTTATCCGGCGTTTAGGCCGTGCGCCTAGGGGCGTTTATGAAACGCCGAAATGAGCGCATGGTAAGCGCAGGGTTGACGCACTGCGTGCACCAACTCTGCGTTTGTAAACGCAGACCTCTGGGTGAACGCATTGGTTTTCAACATGTCCAAAACTTTTTCGAAAACGCAGAAGAGTGCGTCTATTGACGCAAAGGCTGCATTAAAGAACGCGTGAAAACGCATGAGAACGCATGAAAACGCAGCGTTTGTAAACGCACTGCGCGTTTACAAACGCCTACTTTGCGTTAATTTATCGCATTCTCTGCGTCAAACAGAAGAGACGCTACGTACCGGAAGGCGTCAAAACGCACGAAAACGCAGGGCCTCCGTTTTGAAAACGCAGGACGTGCGTTCACACGGCGTCAACTATGCGCTAAATTGTGCGCTTGTCGGCGTTTTCAAAACGCGCTAGTTGACGCCGTACTCGACGCTCGTGTGAGACGGCCTTAAGTCTTAAACGCCCCTTATGAATACTGCCCATAGAGTTTCTGAGGTCCCACTAACTGTAACACTTACACTAACGTTATTTTTTTACAATGCAAATGCACGCCAGAACTAGCGATTTCTTTAAAAAGGGGAATTAGTCGCGACGGTCAAAAATGACACTAAGAATAATTTCGTGGCCCACGAAATTCACAATTTCGAAATTACAAATTTCGTATAACATCCCTAGGTGAGCCTAGATATGCTGTTGAGCGTGTTCTAAATGCCATTCGAAGGCAGCAAACCCGCTGAAGCCCACTGACAGCAGTTGTGCAAATATATGCACCTGGTTGGCAATATAATTCCCCACGTGATTACTGTTGTAATAGATTCAAGATGGCGGCATTCGATTCTCTATTCAGACATCTTGTCTGGCACGACCTGTTGGCTTAAAACTCTCGAATAAACTAATCAGTATGTCTTAGACCATTCTTTGCCTTGATAAATCGCTTACTGCAGGAAATAAACGCATGATTACATGATGGCCCAAATTCAAATTTGGATGTAATCAGAGCCTATCTTCACTCGAGGGAGTAATGAGCAGGGGAACGTTCCTCAAATATTAATAAGATTGCATGAAAAACTCTCCAATGAGCAGTTCTCTATGTTAAACAATGAATCCAGGGTCTTATTAGAAACAAGCCTGGGGACTGAGTACTTGGATGAACAAAAAAGAGGTGCAAAGCCAACTCGGTTTATCAACTTTTTGTTATCACGCCCGCTTAGCAAGTGCCACGTCCAGGTGTGATAGAATATAAGGCTCCCACCCTTCTGATGTCCCCCTGCATTGTTTGTCAAAGGATTAAGGGTCTTGGTCTCTCTAGAGTCCATTCAGTAGTGCCGCTTAATCCGAAAATGTATTGTTGGGGGACATCACATATCGGGGGACATTAGATTCTTTTACACCGGGTTAGAATCCCGGGCCATGAAGGATTAATCATTCCATGTGTAACGTCTGTGAGTGTTTCTGTAGCTAAGTGTTCCCCAACAATAGACGCGGCCTAGAATGGTTATTGTTGGGTTAGTTGCCGCTTAATCCGTCAGGAGGGAAACAATAAGAAAAACACAGAAATACGGGGAACACTGATCGACGTTACACCGGCTCTTCAGTCCATCGCATGCGACAGTAAGGTGTGGTGTCTTGTACCTTGTGCCTGACTTTGCAAAGACCCCATCCAACTGAGGAACATGAGTAGCTTCAACTGCTTGAATGGCATTCCTTGAACTGCTTGAATGGCATGAGTAGCTTGAGATGGCCTCTTCAATACCAGGGCCAATAATGCTATGGCTTCGGCCATGACGGAAAAATCTGATACAACAAAATTAACAATAAAATCTATTTTTTTCGACGTAAAATCAGACAATTTGATTTCTTAGAAATACAAGCAACCGTTCGGAAAGTGGAAAAATTACGTCCAAACCCTCAGCTTAGCGCCTCGGATTCAGACTTACTGCTACTAACTTAAAGATAATATATCATGACTTCATTGTTTTCATTCAATGTTTGTAAACATGGATGTTTACATTATGTTATTTTGCACTTTTGGGACATACCAACCCACCAAAATGAATACTTTCGGTATCAAAAGAATTCCTCGAGAGACCACAAACAAATTACTCATAAGACAACGAAAGACCGGACACAAACAAACAAAATGTAAATAAGCAATGATTTTCGTGGCCCGCGAAAACACCCGTTACACATTGGGTCAAATGAATAAAGACAAGCAAATGCTTTTACTTCAGATTTGTACAGCATTGCATAGTGCATTTGTATTACAAAATTCAAGTAAAAGCATTTGCTACTCTTTATTCATATGACCCAATATCTTTAAATCCGCATCGATACGTAACCACCCGCACTGCATTACTGACAAATATCCTAGAAAACCGACGGTTAACCGTGCCCATCCCGAATCGGCCATCACCAATTTAGAAGATGTGCTGCTGATCCCGGTACAGATTGGTGTATATCTGGATAAAGCTTGCACAAACTGAGCTAGTCGTTTGAAAGGATTGGTTTTATTATTGATAGGAAACCCGCTCACGTCCAGATTGTCGCGGAAAGCCACAGCAGATTGTGATAATTTCCTTTATTATTGTGCCAGTGTGATACCGTATACCTGATAGATATCAACTCTGGTCGTGTCATTGGCACATTATGGCCCTAAAGGCCGCTGAAGCAAGGCTTGGACACAATATACCGTCAGATCGATTGTGCCGTCATGAGGAGTGGATTGAGTGGAATGCTAAAAGGGCGGCACACCAGGCGATATCGCAAGCGATCTGGGGCCATATTCACGAAGCCTTCGCACACGCAAATCTGTTGTGTAATGCAGATGTCAAGTCGACCTTGCGATGGCACAGAACAGGCGCAGGCTGACTTTTCCGGATCACTATGCGCCTGAGGCACGACAGCGTGGAACAAATCAGTCGCCGATCTGGTGTGACATGACTGCAGTTGCGTCTCAGTTACGACGATAGGGATCAGTCGCGGACTCACTGACTGCAAACTGAATATAAATCCCCTCGGCGAATATAATCCCCTCGGCGAGGTGATTACTTGGGGCAGGCCCGGGAGGCCCCAGATCATGACATCACACGATAAAAGAACGCTGTGGGTCTCACCCAGGGGAGACCCAGGCAAATAAACGAACACGCTATTGGTGTCAAAGGTCATCTGACCTAGGAATATATATGTAGGGCCTACCAAGTTTCAGATCAATAGCCCCAGCGGTTACGAAACGTGCCCTGCTAACGGACGACGACGGGCGACGGACGGTGCACCACGACAAAAGCTCACGGGTGAGCTAAAAAATCATACCCATTGGTGTCATAGAGCTTTCCCAAAAGACATCATCAACTTGCTTTCGATCTGGCCAAGGACGGTCTGGGTTATCTCCCTCGACCATTATGCGATCACTTATTACTGACTGGGCCACAATAGCATGGCATTATTTCACTTATCTAAACCTATCGGTCCCTAGCCTCCTTCATTATATTATTGCCGCGACGAGTCGCTCCTCGGGGAATGAGATCAGGCACGAAGGTCTGGAGTTTCGCCGATACAGCTCTCTGTTTGCTTACCGGCCAGAAAGAACCGTACGCCACGAAAGATAGGAATACACATGAAAACGACTATAACTCATGGGATATCTTGAAGCGGGCGAAGTAACCGCCTAATCATTTTTCTCTCGTCCGCTCGGAAGGTCGGGCGTTGGGTTGGTCTGATGTTCGGCCTGCAGTCTCACAGTCACAGGCGCGTGTCCAGAGGGGTCCGCCCCCCCCCCTGCTCGCCCAGGCAAAAATTTTACCCGTATCACTTCAAGCGAGCATAAAAATGACAGGGAGAGGGGCAAAGGTGAAGGGTCTAGCGGGTTCGGGAAAGTTCGGACCCCTGCTCTGATATAGATGGTGTATCAGCTATATGGTTCTATTATACATGTAGTAAGCCCATCAGGTATCCGTTGTTGGGTGTGGTGGATGCAACCAGGTTTACTCAGTCAAGACAAGTTCAAGGCTGAAATGCTGGGAAATGGCGTCTTCGGTGTGCAGATTTTATAAAATTTCCTTCGCGAGGGGGGGGGGAACACCACTTGCGCTATCCCTTCCGGCTCCACCCTCAACCCCCCCCCCCTCTGCTTGAAATCCTGAACACGCGCCTGGTTCACTCCTGCGGCCGTACCGCATGTGGCGTCAGGAGCTTCGGTCTCGCAAAGTTGTGTGTGAGTGGATGAAAAGGAGCGAGGTAAAAGCACTGCTGTGGGGGGGGGGGGTCGAACCTGGACCTTCTGACCGCTAGCCAAAGAACCGAGCCACTACACCATAGCGGCTTCTCAATGACTCATATGAATCCTATCGAGGCAGGAGTTGAATTTTATTACTGGATGAATTCAGGTCCCTACACCCAACGATAGATCATGACATCATAAAGTATGGTGTAAGAGTGCGGTCTTACTTAACGAACCCGGGCCGGTGTTAAACAGCCGGGGGTAAATTAGCTCTGATTGGAACGTCCTCCCAGCCGGGTTAATTTCGGTCACAGTGATTTCCCGGGAGTCGAATGTCTGCCGAGGAGTCTGATGAAAGACATTGTAAACGCCGTGAACCTACGCAATGGTTCCAAGATTCATCGTGACGGTCTTTCATTGAAATTAACAAACTTCTAGCACGGAATGTTATATGACGCCGTTTAATACGCAACAGTGAAGAGGACGAAAGGAACTTAATTAAATGAGACCAAACTACATGTAGCTAAAAATCAAAGAAATGCTATATATTGGGAAAAGATGTATAGTCACACAGAAATTTTTTTGTGAACTGGAGTCAAGTGCTGTACCCGGTATATGAATATGTACAAACCAGATTGCGCCAATGAGCAAAGTTATTACGTTGTGTACAAACCATGTAACTACACACTCTGTAAAGTTGCGAATTTTTACTGGAACCCACGGACACCATCTTCGATAATCGAAGGCCTATCTGCTCACCACTGCGTTACATCGCACATCACCCTTCGAGAAACAGACCGGTCGGCGGCGAATCCGCTGCCTCTCGAAGAGGAGGCCAATCAGAATCGGTGTTGTGAAATTTGAATCGTGGTACAAATAGTGGTAGCCGAAGACCCGATATAAAGTGCAATATGATTAGTCGACCAGTAAAGTTGGCATCGTGCCAAGATACGGCGCGGAACGGTCAGTCTATTTCTCGAAGATGACGGACCCTGGCATACATGTAAGCACAGGCCTCTGGAGAGTTGGTCAGTGGAGTATTCCGCGTAAAATCGGGGGAAAGTGAGCAGACAATGGCCAAATCTATACTATATTATATAAAAAGACAAAAAGGCGTGCTGTCCCTTAGTGCTGGCGATTGATGCCTCATGCGAGGGTCCGTGGGTTCGAATCTGGAAGAAAGACGTGATGACTTTCACCTTAGAAACCCGTTTCTTATTTTTCATATCTATTATTTGTATCTCCTTTAATGTGACCCGTTGTATAACATAAAACTGTTTGGGGTTCGGAGATTATTTGGGCTACTCGCAGGGTACTGATGGACGCCTCCTTTAACATGGGCCATTGAACTATCTTTTTGAAGATGGGGATTTGGCCTAGTGGTTTGAGGCGTGCTGTTGCATTAAATCTCGCCTTTCACAACGTTTTGTTTGTTTTTGAGCGTAAAATCATAAAGATATTTCACTTACAAGAATATTTATCAAGATAGATATAAAAATAGATAACATTAATGCTTTGGAAAAAACGGTGCTGCCACCTGTCCGAGGAAAAATAACTATTATAATCAACCATGTAAATAAACAAACCGTAATGTTTACAATTCGAACTAGAGCACCTTTAAAACAACGAAATGTGATACCGATAAATGCATATGTTTTGTCTTCTTATTCCTGTTAAGTAGAAAAATGTACAGTCACTTTTTCATGACGCAACGTCAACACCCAAAATGACTTCAATGACCTCGCTAAGGTCACTACGCTCGCAGCGCCGACCTGTTGGGATAAACAAAAAATCGCCCTCCTCATTGAAGGCTCGTGACCAGTGTAACCAACAGAATGACCACGGTAAATGCGGTCGTCGTCGGTAAATTGCCGAAACGACCATCGAATGTATACAGCCACTCATGTCGACAACGAGTCTCACTCCAAACCCTAGAAGAAAGAGACCAATTCAGCGCAACTGTTCCAAATCGTATAAATCTATTGNAAACATCGGCGTCCGGCGCGCAATCAAAATCTACGGTGCCATGCATGACCGGGACGTTTGTTCTGACATGTTACGTACTTCGTTACATGATCTTTCAGTGACTGAAGAATGCCGCAGCAAGAAAATCGGTGATTAATCGGGAAGTTAGACGCGGACAGATAAACGGCCGATCATCTGTTGTTGTGAATTGCGATCATCAAGGGTGTTTATCCACACGCGTACAAACCTGTTTTAACCAGCGTACAAAAGTTATCCGCGTCTAGGCTAATCGCGCGATGATCACCCTTTAGGCTTCCTGTACATAGAAGTATACGGTATTCGGTATACTCTATACGGTATACGGTATACGGATACGGCGATTTATATAGGATATACGTTGGGCTGAACTCAGCCATTTTATCGTTGGATTTGCATTGATGGAAAATACTAAGACATGTGAAGGATGTGTCAAGACGTTTTTTACACCCAATCCCCGAGTGACCAAGAAAGGGTTAGCATTTTGGAGACACTCTGTAAAATATTTCTTTTGCTGAATATTCGAACCTGAACTTTGTTTCACAATCAGATAGTGACTACCAATATTCTTTGACTTTGATTGCCGGGAATATAGTTCTGCTGAAAATCAACGAAAAAAAATATTTAGAAGTGAGTTATCTGACCAATCTATGCCTATTCTCCTGACCACGCTCAGTATACGCAGAGGAAAAATCGTGCAAGCGCGATTCCTTCTATACGCGAATAGCGTGCACCGTTCCGCGTATAGTGCTATGTAACCCGCTATTGGAAATAAACTTGTTCGTTTCCTAGTATACGCGTGCATTACGAAACGTGCACCAAATACCGAATACCGTATACTTCTATGTACAGGAAGCCTTATGAATACTGCCCATAGAGTTTCTGAGGTCCCACTAACTGTAACACTTACACTAACGTTATTTTTTTACAATGCAAATGCACGCCAGAACTAGCGATTTCTTTAAAAAGGGGAATTAGTCGCGACGGTCAAAAATGACACTAAGAATAATTTCGTGGCCCACGAAATTCACAATTTCGAAATTACAAATTTCGTATAACATCCCTAGGTGAGCCTAGATATGCTGTTGAGCGTGTTCTAAATGCCATTCGAAGGCAGCAAACCCGCTGACATGGCTGAAACCCACTGACAGCAGTTGTGCAAATATATGCACTTGGTTGGCAATATAATTCCCGATGTGATTACTGTAGTAATAGATTCAAGATGGCGGCATTCGATTCTCTATTCAGACATCTTGTCTGGCACGACCTGTTGGCTTTAAACTCTCGAATAAACTAATCAGTATGTCTTAGACCATTCTTTGCCTTGATAAATCGCTTACTGCAGGAAATAAACGCATGATTACATGATGGCCCAAATTCAAATTTGGATGTAATCAGAGGCTATCTTCACTCGAGGGAGTAATGAGCAGGGGAACGTTCCTCAAATATTAATAAGATTGCATGAAAAACTCTCCAATGAGCAGTTCTCTATGTTAAACAATGAATCCAGGGTCTTATTTGAAACAAGCCAGGGGTGGCTGCAGCGGAGCTGCACTGGGATGGAACAAAAAGGTGGTACAAAGCCACTCTCAGAAAAAGTATACCTCGGCCTACTCTCGCGCAGCCAGACTCTTCCATTACCATTACAGAGTCTGGCCCCAAACTTGATTTTTACTGTTCGATGGTAGTCTCGCGCAACTGCGAATTTCGGGTCAGACTCACTCACTCAACTCAGTCTCACAACCTTCCAATGTCTGAATCTGGCAATGAATCAATTATTAGCGAAGTGATCTGAGACAGCGCCCAGGACAGCATCAACTTATTGGAGTTGAATTTCAGGCTGAAGTCTGAGCAGGAATTGTGTATCCGTATGGAAGACGAGGTCGAGAAAACCCAACTGACATTATATGGTCGTCGCCATGATGAGATCACATGATCACTTCTCTTGCCCAATCAGCAGCCGGATTGTGATTTTCAAATGGGAGGAATCGGCGGATGGAAATGAATGACCACACTTGACACTAGATGGCGTTATCTTCTATAACACCACTAGCGCAGGTGCTAGGTTTCCATCTTGAAAGTAGTGCAGATTACTACATTTTGGTAAAGGTTTTTAACCATCGTGAACAGGCCAGCCGTGTCACCGCCAACCCAGTGGCATCTACGCTAAATGATAGATGATGTTGAAAAGTGGTGCTGTTGGGTTCAAGGCGAATATTTTCAGACTAAAAGGACTTCGTGTTGATAACAAGTGGTATTAGAAATGGACTGAATACTAATTAGAAAGAATTGTGCGATTAGGCCGACCGAACTATTTCTACATGCGCGCCGGCAAAATCCAAAATGGCGGCCTTCCACCTAGTGGTGAAATGAGGCACGATATTTCGCCGCTAGTGTCAAGTGTGATGAATGACTAGCTCTGTCCCTGATTAGCCAATCAGCGAGCGTACCAGGATCTTGGTAAACCTCCAAACAGTAATTTCGCAGTTTGATCCCAGACGCTTGTTCGATCCCCAGATTCGAAACAGCGGCTGGGTAACCGAGACTAAGCTCGGCCAGTCTTCTCAACTCCCATTGTTTCTCATCCTGAGAATCTCAGGTCATTTACGGTCGTACCATCCCTCAATGGCCTGAGGACATCCACCCCGTTTCGGTGGCTTAGAGGGACATTCCCTCATGTCTACTCGCCGATTGTGTAATGTCGTCAGTTTTAATTCAATCACATGTCGATATTTTCAAGGCTACTATCTACTTTTCAACAAATTACATGTATAAGAATATTTTCTTCTTTACACACCAATGCCAATCTCATAATTGTAGCAATTTTGGTCAGTGGTAATTTACAAATAAACCATGCAGTGCAGTGGGGAAACAAGTTACCGGATACCAGTCTCGTACAATTGCATCTCATTCCATAATTTATGCACGCTGTCGAATGATAGCTGCCCCAAACACATGAACTGGATCATACATGTACCTTCGTGTTTTGAACCCATTGGTACGTACTCGTTATCTAGATAATCCGTGAGAATCATTTTGACGCGATGTTAATTCAGGAACAATCAGAAACTCTGCGAGTTTGTCAGCGAATCGAGAAATTTTTACAGCCGCCATTTTGGGAATGACCAAGACGGGATAGAAGCTTCGCTGTGATTGGGTGAATTCGGTGGAGTCCAGTGCTCCGCTGGTTCCCCACTGAAATGGCAAAAAACTATCCTAACAAGGCCTTGATGACCTCCTCCCTCTTCCTAACTAGGATAGTGACGCACATTGATATTTACGAACTGTCCCAAAATCCGCATCGATACGCAACCAACCGCACTGCATTACTGACAATCCTAGAAAACCGACCGTTAACCGTGCTCACCCCGAATCGGCCATCACCAATTTAGAAGATGTGTTGTTGATCCCGGTACAGATTGGTGTATATCTGGATAAAGCTTGCACAAACTGAGACAGTCGTTTGAAAGGATTGGTTTTATTATTGATAGGAAACCCACTCACGTCCAGATTGTCGCGGAAAGCCACAGCAGATTGTGATAATTTCCTTTATTATTGTGCCAGTACGATACCGTATACCTGATAGATATCAACTCTGGTCGTGTCATTGGCGCATTATGGCCCTAAAGGCCGCTGAAGCAAGACTTGGACACAATATACCGTCAGATCGATTGTGCCGTCATGAGGAGTGGATTGAGTGGAATGCTAAAGGGGCAGCACACCAGGCGATATCGTAAACGATCTGGGGCCATATTCATGAAGCCTTCGCAACCTTGCGTGCACGCAAATCTATTGTGTAAGGGACTAGCTCAGAGCATGGTCAGCAACATTGTGAGGAGTCAGAGAAACTAAGAGGAACCAAGGAGATAAGTTAAAACATATATTAGACTTGGCAGTACAACAGCTTACAGGTGTTATAGTTGGAGGCAAATTATCCGGGTAACCCCGCAACTCAACTAGCCGAGCCCCGAAAACCATTGCCATATAACAAGCAGGGTGGGCCAACACCAGGACGGCAAACTGGATCATCCACACGTAACTGACCCATCAAACTGGGAAAAGAAGGCGCTACTCACCGACAGAATCACACTGCATGGTCCGGGGACGAGGTGGCACCGAGAAACTAAATGAGACCAACATTTCTAGAAAGGAAATGGTCACTAAAATAAAGTTCAGCAACGACCCAACCGGTCGTCAAGACGTCACGCTGGTGATTCAAATTTTACTGTACGCATTGTCAGAATATCCGGTCCTGAGCTGATAGCAGACGATACATTTACAAAATCATGTGTGGCTCAGTAGTGTTCATTATAATGGGGCCGATTCTTGAAAAGTCACCTACGTTATGTCAAAAGACACCTAGATAACCTCAGAATATTACCCTTTTATTCATATAATAGCCTATCCAAGGGCCAAATGCACTAGAAGTCAGCCGATTTGGCACATTTTGGCATTTCATGCGCTTGCGTGTGGAGATAGGGCATTCATGATGAGTGCTCACACTAAAAGGTTTGTATTCGGTATTTCCTACCATTCCTGGCCGAGTTTTTATATTTGCTTCAGTGAAAATTATTGAGATTTTGCCAGACTCCTGTACGAATTGTCAGTCAAATGAAATTTCCCTCTGTACGCGTTGTCAGTTGCTAGCGAAAATAATCTCGTACCTCGCTTCTCGTAACGTTCAGTGGTATCCTAAATAAGGAGTTAATAAAAGCACTGCGGTTGGAGGATGGCAGCAGCGATACCAGTCCTTTTACAGTAA
>NMRB01000991.1:0-16289 GCA_002633025.1 Notospermus geniculatus | reverse complement strand
GATTCGATTCTTGGCTTGGCCACCAGGTGGCCAAAACCAAGAATCGAATCGGATCGAAACTTGACCTAGGGATATAGATGTACAAAGCTTCAGGTCAATAGCCCCTGCGGTTACGAAACGTGCCCTGCTAACGGACGACGACGGACGCTGCACCACCGTACGAGCTCATCAGGTGAGCTAAAAATTGGGGTGGGGGAGGGAGGACACCCTGGGGAGGGTCAGACGTTTGACTGCTGCACTGAGACAAAAAAGGGTCGCGCCTGTGTCCCCATCTTATTTTCCCCCATCTCTATATTTCCCCGTCACTTTGCTCCCTAGGCTCTACCGGTATGTCCCCTGAAAAAAACACGGATCATCGTACTCCGCTAAGTTCTTAATGGCCACTTGCATAATCTTGTTTTTCGCCACATGGGATACACGGCGCGAGCGACTGTACAGTCAATGTCGTAGCCTACATGTATGTCCTTCTGTTTAGTAGTGGTAATGCAATAAGGATAGATTTGCCCTATTTGCTGGGTGGAACAAGTTCGTTACCTTCAACAAACGTGATGAACATTACTGATAATGGTATTACAGCATTTTCCACCATCCACTTCAGTCAGTGGGAGAAGTGTGGAGGCTGCTAATGTACAAAATAATATATCAATTACAATGTAGAAGAAGGTGGGTTCGCCTAAGGCTAATTGAGTTATCGTCGCGAAATTCGGAAATGTATTGCCCATTGCAAGAGCCGATGATTGACAGTGCACGTCTGTTAGTAGCACTGCATTCTAGTAGAGCGATCTAACGAATTTCATTGGCTGACGAATTTGATTGTCTACAGAGTCACGTGTACTGCATTGCCTCGCCTGTTTTCAGACACACGTGTACAGCACTGCCTCTGCTGTCGTCAGACTCACGTGTACAACACTGTCCCTCCTGTCCTCACTCACACGTGCAGACATTGCATCTCCTGTCTTCAGACTCGCGTGTACAGCACTGCCCCACCTGTATCAGTCACACGTGCACAGCATTGCCCCATCTGTCTTCAGACTCACGTGCAACCGCGAAAACGTATTCCAATCCACTGAAATGGCGCATGTGCAGAATAATGTAATAAGAAGTGAAAGGGTTAATATCATTTGATTGCATTGCGGGTATGCACGCACTTCTCAGAAATTTCCTCTTAATAATGTGCATCCCGAATTTTTTCCAAGACGAAAATTCGATATTTCGCATTTCTCAGTAAATTTTATGCGTTAAGGGCGTCCGGTCAATAGACACGAATACTCTGTTCGCTAATTTAAGAGCTCGACGGCAAAACACGGCATAACTCTTGTTATATCGGGTGGGCCAAAAAAAACGCATCGAACTTCAAATCTTGATTTCTCAACAACTGTATATTATAATTCAATGAAATTTGGTACCGTATATTTTCGATTGCCTTTCAGTCACTTTTCAGGATGACTGAAAGATCTCTCCCTTTCAGCAACCCTTATCGTTTTCTTCAACACTATAATATAACACTTGTAATGGAGACCATTAATCTCTTTAAATTCCTCCTGCATTCAATGCAGTACACGTAGTCTAGCAGTCTCCTCATCGAGGATGACGAATTCCTAAAAAAAGCAAGCATTGACCGTATTCATGTTTCCTCAATATTTTACATAAACATTTTATTTACTGGTCGACTCCCGGTCCCATCTTTATTCTGCAGCACTCATTGATGAACCATTTAGGTTTGTACCTAGTCAGCAGGGAACATACAACGTTGGCACATCACCACTAAAAAGCTGATTGCACGCTTGCGCAAAACAAACAGAACGAACTCAATAATTTTGTAGTAGATGTACACCAAACAGGGTTCCTGCAACCTGTGGAGCACCAAATTTAAGACCTTTTTAAGACTTTTTAAGACCAAGTATTGGCAAAATTTAAGACCTATTTTCTTCTAAATGAAGCCCCCGAACATCCCTGGAAGGGTTTCCGCAAGGGAAGAATGACAGGGATCGACACGGCCAAGAAAGTGGGTAGGCTACTTTTAAGAAGCCCGGAGATGCGATTTCCCGACATCTCCTGCCAATTTTTTACAACTGCCTTGATATGAAATTTAAGACCTTCCCACAGAAATTATCAAATTTAAGACTTTTTAAGGCCTTGAAAATGGATGTGCCAAATTTAAGACTTTTTAAGACCTTGCAGGAACCCTGACCAAATGTCGTCTGCGATTGCTGACCCGTTTTGCGGAGGTTGCGGACATTGCTAGCATGCTCCCAAATTACCTTTTTGTCTTATTTTAGCATGGCCAATAATATTACATGTATATTCGTAACCTTGCTAATGGTAATGAATAATTTATTTTTGACAAAAGTCATTGCTTTCAACACTATACTGATTCTTCAGCCCTTTAAAAGCATACAGATGTTGAGCATATATCGGGTGGGCCAAAAAAAACGCATCGAACTTCAAATCTTGATTTCTCAACAACTGTATATTATAATTCAATGAAATTTGGTACCGTATACTGTAAAGATGTTTTGTTTCACCAGTAAAATATTTGCATTGATACCTTTGGTATTAGCACCGTATCAGTCAATTTAAAAATCATTGTAAAAATGTGTGATTCCGGAATCCAATAAGATATGAAAAATCCCGTCCCGAACTTCAAATTTCTATTTCTCAATAACTATTCATTATAACCCAATGAAAATTAACTCAATACTGGTCCGTGGTTATGCTTCTAAAATGTGAAAGTTTCAAAACATTATCTTTGTTATTAAGATTGTGGTGCCAAATGTAAAAACCATAGTAACCATTCATCATATTTTAGGAGACAGTGGTGAAACTTCGAAACGCTCGATTCCAATATGGCGTTATAGTAATGAGCGCCACAGGGTAGATATTAAAGTTATTGGTTTAATTCTTTCACATATTAGGGGCAATATCATGGAGGAGTGTTAGACAAAATTTCACTGAGTTGTAGTAAAGCTTTTATGAGAAATGAAAATTTAAATTTTGGGAATTTTTCATCCACCCGTATTTTACCGGAACCTGGAATCGCATTTTTTTACAATGATTTTTAAATTGAGTGATGCGGTCCAAATACCAAAGGTATCAACGCAGAAATTTCACACGTTCAACAAAACATCTTTAAATGATACGGTACCAAATTTCATTAAATTATAATGGGCAGTTGTCGAGAAATCAAGATTTGAAGTTCGATGCGTTTTTTTTGGCCCACCCGATATATGGCTGTACCATTGACTACTGAATGACGTATGTGTTCCCGTCATCGCGAATGATCTGAAAAACTAGAACGTGTCTGAAGAATGTTATAGACGTGAGTGTGTGAGGAAAGAGTGGTAGTGTTTACAAGTGAGCGTCTGAAGACGAGAGGGGCAATATAGCCCACGTGTATTTGAGGAGAGGAGAGAGATAATGCTGTCCCACGTGTGTCTGAGGACAGGAGACATGGGAGAGGCAATGCTGTACACGTGAGTCTGAAGACAGGAAGGGCAATGCTGTACACGTGAGTCTGAAGACAAGAGGGACAATGCTGTGCACGTGTGATTGAAGGCAGGAAGGGCAATGCTGTACACGTGAGTCTGAAGACAAAAAGGACAATGCTGTGCACGTGTGACTGAAGGCAGGAGGGGAATGCTGTATAGACGTGAGTCTGAAGAGAGGTGGGGCAATGCTGTGCACGTGTGACTGAAACAAGTGGGACAATACTGTACACGAGAATGTATTTTTTCGAATACTACGAAATTTTCTTAAATTTGCAAGACTTTGACTACTAAGTACATGTATCACCCGAGTTCGGGAGTCAAATTCCGTGAAATCTCTCAGAATTACTGGCTGAAGCCGACAGCTAAGATTGCAATCTAGTCGAGAAAAAGTCACAAGAATCACACTGTATGCTACAAAATGCAGCCAATCTAGAAACCTTATCGTCCTTATCGTCACGCATTCACGGATCCATCGCCAAGGGCAAGGCAATGATGACGAGGCAATCAGCACAACAATCCTTAAACCGGTTATATTAAATCAGTAAGAGGGCTGGGTGCTGGTAATATGCAGCCCAAGGCGAAGTTAGGGGATGGAGCGTATGCATGTTCAGTTCGCCGTGGATTGGGAGATGGTCACCCACGCTATGTCGTAGAACGCACCGGGAATCGAAACCGGATTTCCCGCGTGCAAGGCAGGGGTTCTTCCATCGAGCCAAAAGTCGGGACTCGAGGGCCTAACACCTCCTAAATCTACCATATTCCTCCCCATCTTATCTTTGAGATCCTTAACCCATTACGACTTACAGTAGTTATCACGACTCCCTCTGTTCAGAATGATCCATGCATGTAAGCAGAGATAGCCAAATCCAATATGAGAAAGGTCAGGAAAGCGGCTTTGCCGAGAACGCCAAATGTCCCAGACCGCAACGGGATCCTGGATCTCCCGCGTGCAAGGCAGGCGTTCTTCATCGAGCCAAATGTCCGGACGTTAGGCTCGAGGACCTAACACCTCTAAAGCGGCGAATCCACTGTCGCGATTTTGGCCTGAGACGGGGTTGTGGTCCCTTGCGATCGCCTTATATGGCAATCGGAAGTCCTTATAAGGTAACCGCAAGGGAACGCAACCACGTCTCAAGCAAAAATCGCAACAGTGGATCACCCGCTTTAATCTACCACACTTGTGCGGAGTAGTGCGAGGAACGAACGACAATTCCGAATAATCATAAGACGTCGATTCTCATTCACAAACTTCTCTGAGCACGACAAACGTATGCACAAACTTCTCACTCAATACGTGGTATACGATACACGGTGTGTTGATTGGGACCAACTGGCAGGGATGTTTTTGGTAGATACTGTACGTTGCTGCCGCCTATGGCATGATATTCTAATAGAGCGCCTTTAGACACCCTTGGAGTTTGGTATCAACTTATGTGAGTCTGCGTCACTGTTGATCAAATATCGTGTGTGCAGATCGGTAATACGAAACGCATAATCAGAATTCTTTTTATGTATTGTCTGTTAACTTGCTTGTGTGTATAGTTTAGTATACAATAAATAACGTTTTGAAAGCGGTAGTTTTCAACTTAGGTTGAAATCTAGGAACGGACTCCTTTGATGTTTCGTCAATGTTGCTTCAAATAAGGGAAAAAACATGGCTGACTTATTGATTCTCAATCACGGCAACTTGGTTGACATTAGAAATATATTCTGTCCAGCTGTCTTAGATACAGATATAGCACATTCTGGAATAGTCACTATATTGTAATGGTTCTCTGAATGACATCACAAATTGAGCGGGAAATTTGAATTCGAAAATTACATTTTGGTGTTTATTTCGGAAATGGGTGGAGATTTTCGAATCAAACTGTTGTGAGTCCTGAAGTGATATCATAAGGCATTTTGAGGTGTAGGTAGCCCAGTTTGGCTGGCAAAGTGGTCAGTTCCCCTTTAAGGCACCCTTGGAGTTTGGTATCAACTTATTTGAGCCTGCGTCACTGTTGATCAAATATCATGTATGCAGATCGGTGATACGGGACGCATAATGGCAGAATTCTTTTATGTGTTGTCTGTTCAGTTGCTTGTGTGTATAGTTTAGTTTTCAAATAACCTTTTGAAAGCGGTAGTTTTCAACTTAGGTTGAAATCTAGGAACGGACTCCTTTGATGTTTCGTCAATGTTGCTTCAAATAAGGGAAAAAACACCGCATAACTTTCCCAAAAGGAAATTGAATCGTGTCTGCTATAGCTGTTGAAATGGACCTTGACGTTCGTCTAATATCAATCAAAAATGACATTGATGGAAAGAATAGTACGTTTAACCGATGTTTTGACACAATATTCAAATTTTGCAAGCACCGGAAGTTAATCGCGCATGGTTGCTTGGGGACCAGCGTTTCATTTCCGGTTTTCATTGAAAGCCGCCATATTGTATGAGGACGGTGATGAATACGCGTCCACAGATTGATTCAGCGGCTGGTAACCTGATCGGGGAAACCTGGGTGGTTATCGACCTGACCACCGGTGTTAATCGGGTCCCGGAATCGGGTGATCAAGTCCTCATTGGCTAGTCCGTGTAACATCCTGACGGTTAAGGCGTAC
Source organism: Notospermus geniculatus (assembly GCA_002633025.1). Classification (NCBI taxonomy): domain Eukaryota; kingdom Metazoa; phylum Nemertea; class Pilidiophora; order Heteronemertea; family Lineidae; genus Notospermus; species Notospermus geniculatus. The sequence continues at coordinate 10,201 of NMRB01000991.1, read as the reverse complement.
AGAAGTTCAATTGTCCGACGTTTAGGACCATATAGGCTAAGCCCCATTTACACAACGGAATTTTCACCCTGTTCGGTCAGGACCGAGCACGGTTCGGTACAATTTTGCCAAATGAAAACAGGTCCCGGTGTACCAAATGGTAGCTTATTCGGGTTGAGCTCGGTGTGCTTCAGCCGGGCTTGTGTAAAACGGGCTACATGTATCGTCATGAAGGGTGTTTAGCTAGGCCAAATACACGTATCTCAAGTCCGCAATCAAGCCAGAGCGTGTTCCAGCGAATCTTTATCCAAGTGGTGATATGACCGATGTTAGACTAAACTGTAAAAAGTCTACACCGCCTTGTTGGCACCTCGGTAACTCCAGCTAGCTCGGCAGAACGGTACCAAAAAATATTTATGGGGTTATGGTTTCATAACTTGAAAGACATTGTTATCCAAGAAGGGAATTAATCTCTTGATAATTGTGTCGACTGGCGACTGCTCTGAAGGCTTCTTTTAATTAATCGTTGCCGCAATATCGACGAGCTATGAGTGGTGCTATGCGGGAACGGCCCAAACGATTCGACTGACTTTTACATGTAAGCATAAAGCTACGTTTAGCTGACACGCGGAATGCGGATTGCGGAACGCGGAAGCGGAAAATGCAATGCATTTTCGTATACAACATATCGTTCCGCCGGGGATTCCGCGTACCTATACCGCATTCCGNGGGGGGGGGGGGGGGGGGGGGGGGGGGGGGGGGGGGGGGGGGGGGGGGGGGGGGGGGGGGGGGGGGGGGGGGGTAATTTCATGTTCTACGCTGAATGGGAGAACGAAAGTCGGCAGCTTTTGCATTTGGGCTATAATTATGCAACAGGTTCCGTTTCGTTAAGCTACATGTTGGCATCCACCATGATTGATTTTCAAGCTGATTTTGCGTTGCGACTTGTTTATTTTGCAACTGGGCACTCGATCGCCGTAGTGGACTCGCTAGACGTGATTTCCACCAATGGCGAAGATGTGTTCAATTTCAGTCGGCAATCGGTCGGCGACCGGTATCAGTTCCTTGCGATCGTGTTCAATCGCAGGTGGCAGGTTGCAAAGCAAGTCGCACCGCAGAAAATCAGTGGATTCCTAGCTTAAAAAGTCTTGCGTGTACCCGCAGTGCTATCAACACCCCGGTCATAATATTCTTAGGTGAAATCGAGCAGCTTTTTTAGCTTAGACCATTCCGATTCTGATGGTAATGGCTACCGCGGGGTATGCGCGAGACTACTCTATCCAATGGCCATTTTGAGCAAAAACTCATCAACTGACGGACATCAACAGTCGACTTGTTTGCTTAGTTGATTCAATGATGGTCAAGTCATTGAAGCAAACTACCATATCATCTGCGGCCGAGCGAGCATTTACAAGGTCGATATGACATCGATCAATTTTGCTCGCGTTCAAGAAAATTGAGCGTATCGAGCAATTTACCGCAGCAAGTACGAGCCGGAACCCACTACAGCGGTTTTCCGGCATTACCCAATGTAGTTATTCCCTACAGTGACAAAAATGCGTGCACTCTGCGTACCGGTACATGTAGAGGACAATAGCAGGATTATCACGTGCACGTAAAAGGTCATCTAGAGGGAGGTAAGTATCAAGTTTGAGCAAAGCCGTTCCTGAGTTATAGCACTTATATGATTTTCAGGTTACGCCACCTGGTGGCCATATTGGACGTCCAATCGGGCCGAAACTTGATATTTTTGAAGGTACCCCTCTAATACACGTTTATGCAATATATGAAGTCGCTCAGTGAAATAATGACGAATTGTCGCAGGTTCGTTACTTTTGTAGATCTTTGACCTCTGTGACCTTGAAAAGTAGGTCAAACCAAAAACCCGTTATATATGTTGTGTATTGTAATTAGATACACCTGTGATAAAAATTTGGAGATGACCCAGTCATTAGTTCAGGAGTTATTGCACTTTTTGTGTTTTTGGTTTCGGCCACCTGGTGGCCAAGAATCGAATCGGACCGAAACTTGGTGTCATAGGTCATCTGACCTGGGGTATATAATAAATGCACCAAGTTTCAGATCAATAGCCCCAGCGGTTACGAAACGTGCCCTGCTAACGGACAACGGACGGCGGACGCTGCACCACCGTAAGAGCTCACCAGGTGAGCTAAAAATGAACAGCGAAAAGTAGGCGAAATAGCCAACTGGCCACTGAAAATAAGGTTTCTACAAGCCTGGTGGCGTTTTAGGTTCACGTAGTGAAATTAGTGTCGAAAAAATATCGCAACTGAGGGACATGGGGCACAATTAGAAATTCTGAACTTCCAATACCCGACATGGTCCTAAGGATAGTTCATTGCTTTGCCACCAGAGAAGTTATGGCACTACAGGCAGAATCCAGGCAGTGCTCATCCAGGAGGCGATTACCTGCACTCGACGACCGGTAGCCTGCTTTGTTCACCCACGTGGTGATGATCGACTCATTATTCACAGGGGAGGCAGGAAAGGCGGGTTGATTTCTAATTATTAGGCGTTTCATAAGAGTTATCTACATTAATTATTCATATACCTTATCTCAAAAATCGGCTAGTTTATTGTAACCTTTCTCCGGCCCACAAAATGTATCATTTTACGCATTTTACGTTTGCGATGTTGACTTATATCTACATGTAACAATCCTGATTTTTATTGGCTTTCAATCTTCAGCCTCACAGTGAAAGTTTCCTGCGTGAGTGCGAAGCCCTGATTATGATAATGTGAATAACCGCGCTATCGAAGAGTGAATCGGGCAAAACCGGTATGAAAATAATGGTCACTACGTGAACCAATACCTGGGTTATTACTTCAGTAAGATATTAACCGCAGCATTGCCAAGTTATTTTAGGTCAGTCTTAATGATACTTCGATTTTATGACAGAGATGCGAAATTTGTAGAAACAGCGCGGGAAATGACAGTTTGCATTCATGGTTAACGCGCCATTCCTTGGGCATCAGCAAACGGCAAGTCAGCGAATGAGCAAACTCTGGATGGAACACGTACTTCAGTGTATTCCCCACAACATTGCCGATATTCCTTTTAGGCAAGTCGTAATGATGTATGGTACTTACTCATAACAGATACATGTATGATATGCGAAATATCCGATTTATCGGGCAAAATTGGATATCTCGTAAAATGTAGGTGAGAGAGGCTGGCACTATTTTTTTACGGCAGCCCAATTTTAATTACGGTTTGGGTGCTTTCTAGGTCTAGGATAACCTGCTAAAATTGATCCAATTTTCTGCAAGCATTGTACAGCAGATATTATTAAACTTGAGGAGAATGTAATGAATTTGAAGTGAAATATACTCCAAAACATCGTTGTTAACTCCATTTACTCGTGTGGGGCATTTTTTAAGGGAAACTCTTTTCTTCATTCGTTCTAGTTTAATTGATGCAATTTGCAATTTGTAACACTTAACGGTAATTAAAGTGGAGAGGGTAAGATCATCATGTGGAAACAGTCTGCGTTTTGTCTGGGAATCAAGATTAAAACCTAGACGGCTTCAGAAAGAAAGTAAGTGAAGAACTTAAAACTTTAGTTTTTTAGGAAAACTCCTCTGATGTCGCTGAAGGATCAACAAGGGCTGTCAGGCTGCCTGTACATAGATACCTTGCAAAAGTCGGCCATATTTTCCCAGAGTGTAATAACAAACACTGAATGTACAGTGAATGTACACCATTGATGTACAGCATGTTTTAAAATCTGCATCCAAAGAAGAAAGCACAAAAATTGACACACAAAGTGGTAAATATCAAGAAGTCAACTTCCAGGACTTAGCAAATTTTCGACCCCAACCGGGGTCTTCTTCAGGCTGGCACTTTTCCACACTAGATTTCAGAGAAAATCTAGTGTGGAAAAGTGCCAGCCTGAAGAAGCGGTTGGGGTCGAAAATTTTAAAATCTGCAAAAACATAAAAACTTGCCAAGAAAATGTCTCACATAACATAACCATCAGTAATATTACATTAGCATGCACTGAGCCTTGGCTTATTTTTCGCAAAATAGTACATGTAATTCAAAAAAGAAAAAAACAGACTTTTGTTGTTTAACCAACCTTGGGTCCAGCTTTATGAATCATCATGTTACACACTGTGGGATAGGTCCGACACACCTGGAGCCGAGGTTGGCTGAAACAGGGCATAATAAAAGTCTTTTTAAAATTTTTTGTGCGAAATATCTTCAAAAATGTGGGCCTGGGCACAGTTCATCACATATGTAGCATTGATAAGGAGGTGTTCATTTTTTAACTTTTCATGAACGTTTTGTGTAATTGCGGGTTTTAAAACATGCTGTGTATCAATGGTGTACATTCACTGTTTATTATTACATGTACCCTCTGTAAAAAAACTGGCCGACTTTGGCAAGGTATCTATTGGTCTGCTAATGTTTACCTGTTACGAAGTACATTTCAGCTATTTAAACGTGCCGGTACACCAAGGCCAATAACTTTACCCAAATGCGACATCCGACGGGTTTTCCTAGTATAGCACCCGCTCCACCTCGCCTACATTTATCACTCTGATAGCTGAGTCTGAAATACATGTAGGTATAGAAACATAGCAGTTTTTACAAAGAATGAGTCCTGCCCAAATGATGTTTCGAAATTAAGAAATAGTCTTCGAAAGGAGTTATAAGAATTTTAGAAAAAGCTCGAATATTTTTCATTAGGAAATTGATCCCAGTGCCTTAAAGGGATCGCAAATTGACACTTCATTGAGTGGTTATGTCATCCAAAACGTTTCAAGTGTTCACTAATGAGAACTGAATGCCGCATCGTTGCAAGCGCCTCTTCTATCAGCTATCAAGTACTCTAATTTTTATGGTGACATTCCGTGAGAGTTGCATCGCTGGAGGCAGAGCTTTTTACATCACAGCTGACTGAATGAATTAGCCGGATGCTGGTGATGTAAATGTTGCATGTTTTTAAGAGGAGAATGCAATCAACCAAACATTCAGATTTGTTTTGGCAAATATTTTGGGTGAAAACTTAGTTCCGTCGAAGTCAAGTGTTCAACTATGAAGGGCTAGATATAGCCCTTTCCCACAAAGATGGCGATGGAACAGTTCTCAATATATGACGTCTCAGGAGCTTAATGCCATGCAGTGCGCGCTGGCAAGCGAAGCTGGTGAAGCGGGTCATGGGCACAAAAGTTAAACAAACGATAAACGTAAACGTTAACGACAACGTCGTTATTTTTGTACCTAAAATGCAATATAAAATCTGGTTAATGTGTAGTATGAAAAATACGTCGTCGTAAAGTTAACGTTTATCGTTTGATTTCTAAACCTCCCTATTACCAATAGCCAACCGATATCGCCTGGTCTTCGGTGGCTGGCGAGAAGATCGGGAGCGATCAGATCGCTTGCGATATCGCCTTGTGTGATGCTGGCTTTCGAGGTGAAATTACGGTATATGACCCTCAGTAACACGGCTGAAGTTTATTCAGGCGGAACACTTGGAATTGAAGTGTATTGACCTCGCCGTTCGAATCAATTGACTCAGTAAGGACAGCTGAGATAAGTGTAAAGTTAAAGCCTGTAGCAAGGTGACTTATTAATAATGACAGGTGTTTGAACAGGTGTATGGTGAGAGTTCTGACCCACAGTCATTGATAGGCCCAGTAGGCTCAAGGCTAAATACTCTATCCTCCCTCCCCCTTGAGAGACGGTCGCTTGAGATCCCGAATGACTACGTCCAGGGCCTTCAAGGNCTGATGAGTGGGGGGTACCTGGCAGGGTCGGATCTAGGATTGACAGAAAGGTTGGGGGCGTAGCTCGGTGGAGGCGGTGAGGACCGGAAAGTGGAAGCCCAAACTGGGTGCCTTCCCCAGAACAAAACTGACAATTTAAGTGCTTTAAACGCATTTTCCTGGCATCTCAGAGAAAAATATGGACATATAAAATGGACATTTGGGCCAAGGTATTTTGGGCAAAAAAGTGTGGGGGGGACCCTCGAGGCCCCCGGCTGCTGCGGGCCTGTGCTGTGGTTTTCTTTGGAAGTGGGAAAGGACACGCCATGTCACAGTACATGTATCTTCTACATTCGTCAAAATAAGGTAGAGTTTGACTGAGTGATATTTCGGGTTCCCGCGTGACCGTCTCACAAGTGGGCGAATACAGTTTGTCTGTTCAACTGTCACCTTCCGTTCACAACAGAATACCGGTACTTCAACATGTACATAGACGTGATTTGAAAATTCCATTCGGATTCATTCGAGCATGCATGCGAAAATTTCTAGAAATCAAGAAAATAGGGATAAAACTCCAGGTTGCATTAGCAAATCAACAAATTTTATGCAGCATCCGTATCTCCTCACTATACCTCTGGGCAATGATTTAATGCCTGTAAAATGGTTTCATATTTCCATGTCGAAATGGGTTTGAGGTTTTTGTTTTATTACCGGATCGGTTTTGAAAGAAAGGTAAGATTACCAGGTTTCATCATCTGCACCAGATTCTCTGTCGTTTCTTTCCAATCTGAGGAATAACTGGCAATGGAATAATGGTACTAAAATAATGGGTAGCTTACAAAAGTTTGCTCCATTGGAAAACTCGCTAAGGCATTCTCAATTTCCGTGTTTGGCAGCCTTGGAAATTTCATAAGCCATGCAGAATAAAATTGTAACCTCTTTTTTATCACCACCTCAGAGGACGAAATGGACTTTTATTATGGGGTATGTTGTCGTCGTTATCCGTAGCTGCTGCTCCACGCGAGAGTTTTCTCGCGCAAGTTGTTTCTCAATGGGAAACTCAACCAAAGAAAACTAATCAACACTCCTTTGTGTCATTGCTGCCAGCAGAATCCGTAAGAAACCAACAATGGTGGGTTGGCCATTGGGGGCTAGACCACAGAGTAGTCTCTACATCTGACGATTTAAGAGACTACTGTCGCCCTCTTGATTCTGGCTGTGATTCGTCGGAATACGTCCAATCAGAATACGAATCTTCTCTGATGACGTATCGGCGGCAGGTATTCCCCAAAGAAGCCAAGTTTCGAAGATGGCGTCTGGCGTCCAACATTTCTCGCTTCGAACATTCAGCGAGGTAGTGCAACGAATGTCAGCGAGATAAACACTCAGTGACCTATCCCAGCGATGTTTTGTGTCATTAGCTAAACATCCTGGGGATAGTCGGTTGATCAGGTCTGCTAACTGATGCGCGCGCATCCTGCCTGGTAGGAATTCCGACCACAATTCCGGTTTCGAGACCCCGACACCAGTTCCTAACGTGCTGCACGGTGGAACTGGATACCGGTTTAAATGGGGGCCAACTCGCACAAGAAAACGCTCACGTGGAGGAACGCCTTTAGCAGACCCCGTTTCGTAACAACTGCCACGGCTATTTGCCGCCATAAGTAGACGACCGGATATACTAAAGTTTCGGTCCGATCAGATAGACCGACTTAGCTTGGCCACCAGTGGACCTAATTCTCTTGAACGTATCGCTGGATCATCACGAAATTTTTATCCTCGGCATGTTTCATTGATGATACGTGCAATTTTACTGAGGATTTTCATTTGACTTACTTTTCGAATTTTCTTTGACTTAATTTTTTCAAAGTCCTATAGATCAAATACCATGAATCTTGTAAACTGGCCACTTGTGGCACGTTCCCCAATATTTGATCTAAGATATTTTGGATATAAGATATTCAAAACGTACAGTAAAACTACATGTACTTGGAAGGACTTCTTCTGAAATGCCTTGTTTCGTAACTGCTCTAAATCCGATGCCTGGTTGGCCACCAGTGGGAAAACAAACAGACAAAAATGATTTTCCTCCTGAACTAATTGGCTGGATCATCGAGTACTACGACGAGTACATGCTGAAGTGAGTGACAAAGATGCCGTGATAAAACGTAATAAATTCTCATTCGGAACTTCCGAAGGCAACTGCTCGGCAATTTCCGTACGGTCGCATTTCCCCTCGGACACAAGTCCAAGGCAGCCATCTTGAACGCGCAACGATTGCCGTTCGTTTCTGCAGGTAATTGTGCGGTTCGCCTCATCACAACTGCGCATGAACAAAATAGGGCAGACGAAAACGTTACGTTATTGATCAATAATTGGCAGATTGGGTGAGATACCGATAAGTTTATATATGATATTATATATATACTATATATATTATATATATATGATATTATATACATGTAATATGGCTCAAATAATCCAGCAAATAAGGTTGAACATCTTAACAGGCCAAAATTCGGCCAAAATAGTTCCACGGTCGGTCACGTGGGTTTATTGATGAATAATATGGCTGCCTTGGACTTGTGTCCCAGGTGAAATGCGCCGCCCAGTGACGGATAAGCAGTTCGCCTCAGGTCGTTGCGAAGATAAATTCTGTGCAAAATGTAGCATAATGTCGTCCCGAATGTTTGTCAACAGACTGGTATTCTAGTAGACCACTATCCGATGGCAAGTTATATGAGCCCCAAGTGTCTATTTACACGGCACTAATTCAATGCCAATCACCCCCTATCATTCGCGCTCCGACCTGTTTACATCGAGGAAAACATATTGAGGATATAGCGGTTTCTGATTAGTCTCCGCCGATCAATGTTGATGGTTATTGCTGCATATTCATTTGGGATCCTATCTTCTGCCCGTACGTATGAGATAATCGGCTCTGGCACGGAAGGTCAACGATTGTGGGCGAACAAAAGAATAATTTCACGGTTTAATGGCTGGATTTCTCAATATATTGAAATCCGGGTTGTTTTTTGTGTCCTGGCCCCACGGTTAATTCCATGTCATATAGTTGTACTCCACTAAATGGGCCATGTACAATTAGCGGAATCAGCAGATCTGGCAGATTTAGCGGATTCTGTATAAAATTGAATAAAACTCAATGATGAATGGAAACTAATTAAGTAATACAATTTTCCTATGTCCCACAGATTATAAAGGACAGCGAAAATACCTTCTACACTCGGTAATCCAAACAGGGGCAACAAAAATGGTCTGTAGGAATAGTTCGGCCAGTTGCCATTCGCGGCGCCCTTGCAGCTTTTCCTTTATAACCTGTGCAGCATATAGAACACTTGAAAATTTATATTACTTAATTATTTTTTTTAAAATCCATTTATTATCAAATCTTATTCAATTTTATACAGAATCCGCTAAATCCGCCAGATCTGCTGATTCCGCTAACTCTACATGGCCCACTAAATGCTGACATTGGTGGTGGAAAAATTGAAGTTTTACAAAAGACGGCCTTGACGACGCCTGAACACTCACGTGTGATACATGTATGTGTTGATTGGCTGAAAGATGTCAAGCATGTCGAGAGGAAGGTGTAATATTTTTCACTGCCCCCCCCTTCAATGCCCTCCAGCAAAAGACTGACGTAATAAACCGCGACAATGGGGGAGGCACTGATCAGCATGTCTTTCAGTATTTGAGTGTCCGCCACACAATAAAGCGGGCACTATCATACGGGAGGCATTCTCATACATTACACCTGTCGCAGCGATAATCCGTTGCTACAGTGTATGTCCCCAAAGTAGTCCTGAAAGCGGATCACTGATTGGCTTGTTGGTTTCGCGCCAATTTTACGACCCACGCCCACGCCTATTGGTCATCTTCTTAGAATCGCGTTAACCGAAGTAGTTTCGGAACGCAGGTTAACTGGGACAGGTGTGGTAGAATATAATGTCCCGCCTTTCTGATGTCCCCATGCATTGCTTGTCACAAGATTAAGGGTCTTGGTCTCACTAGAGTTCAATTCAATGGTGCCGCTTAATCCGTAAATGTATTGTTGGGGGACATCACATCGGGGGACATTAGATTCTATTACACCGGTTCGAAACTGAGAGTTTAGCTTATGAGCCGAAAATTGAGTTGTAGGCATTTGCAGATATCCGCAGTTGTTAGGCCAGAAAGTTCGGTGTTACACGGGTAAATGAAATGAATGAACCCGATTACGTTGAAGTCATTCATGCCAATTTCATTTTAAATGCTCGATCAGGCGATTCGCGGGTGGGCGATGACAACGCGTAGTGTCGGATTTCTGCTATCAAATTCAAGCAAAAAAGGCCTGTTCATTTCAGCTGGTTGCACGCAAAAGGAAATCACATTAAGATCATCTCTGCGAATCATGTTAGTGAGCTGAAATCTACAACGCGCTGTATGGGCGGTTACGCCCGCAAAAAGTAGACGTTGACAAAACAGA
>NMRB01000990.1:187650-242351 GCA_002633025.1 Notospermus geniculatus | reverse complement strand
TCCTTGAAAAAGTGCTAAAATTTTAGTGTTTTGGCCGCCGCAGTAGCGATTTTCTGGTCTTCCATCTGACCCCCTTCAGAGCCTATATACTCGAGTATCCTTGATGTTCAACGCGAAGTGTATAGAAGCAAAACCAAAACACCAATTAACACAAGATGGTGGAGCAACAATGTGGTCAGTGACGAAAGTGGTATAGCCTATAACAAATTAGTAAGTGCGAAAACGAGGTTTCACAATACACCAATTAGGGAACAACCAGCCCACGCTTACCTATTGTTCGGATACATTGTATACTCAGACAATAGAAAATCGTAATCTACATGTACATATAAATGTAATCATAGGTCTATCCAAGCGATTGCGAAAGCTCCCTATTGTTGTACTCCCTACGGGGGTTACACAGACGTCAAGAGGGGCGGACTACAGTGTGACGCAAAATTCATATAGCGCAATAAATAAACCTTTTGGTGCACCGGTATATTGGTGAGAATATTAGTTCTTGTAACAGTTCTTAATGTGTCTGTACCACAAAAGATAGATTCCATTGAACGCCAGTCTTAATTATAAACATCGAAAGTCTGCTATTCTGAGGCCGCTATCCACTTCCGACATACCGACTTTCATTACGACTAATACGGAGACACTCTCAAACGGCCAGTCCTTTGCAGTAACAACCAAAGGTTTATATAAGGAGATGTACTTAATGGATATTAAGTTGGTAAACGGCTTCTATCAATACCTCGTAAAGAGTCTTAAAGAATACCTGCAAATTTTATTACATTAAAGGGTCTAAAACACAAGCTTCTAATCAGAGTTAATTAATTTCATTCTCCCTCAGACACCGACAATTTTTTTACTGAACTAGGACATGGAATTATATAAGCATCGATATTGCTCAAGAAGATTTCATCAATAGTACCACAGATTCAAAGTGGATGACCATTTATAAAAAAAGGTAGAAAAAACGGCTTATTTCAAAAGAAACTGAACGTGTTGTTGTTTAAATAAAAATAAAACTTAAAAAAGTGGGAACACGAAATTGGAACATGCTATTTGTCCCAGGTTTCAGAACACCAATTTCTGTGTTTTCACGTTGTGAATTCCGAACACATTCAACAGATGGAACACAACATAGAACACGGCCGCTGTTCTATTTTGTGTTCCAAATGTACAGCAATGTTATTACCGCCCTCCGGTAAAGGGCTATAGGTCGTAATTTAGAACGTTCCTTAACGTTAAGGTCGACCTTAAGTCTATTGTAAAGCCATTGAGAACAATAGATTTAAGGTGACCTTAATGTTAAGGAACGTTCTAAAATATGGCCCAGTATGTCCACTTCGGATCGGTAGGAAGATGATCAATTGAAGTAAAAAACTTGTCATGTACAATCAAGCACATTGTACTATACAGACTTGCTGTTACCCCCTGTCAACCACTCCCACAGAATCTTGGTAGAAATACAGCTTTTTACTACTGGAGGACAGTACATGACATTGTATAACTGGACTACAGCGGGGTCCATAAACATACTTAAAGTCAAAGTGTGATACTTATCTTTTGTGTTGAACAAAGGATAAGTGTCACACTTAGACTTAAGTAGTTTTATGAATATGGGACCTGGACCACGCTACCAGGTATGGACGAGACAGTTTAAAGTGAAGCATCGACTGTAACGCCAATGGTCGAGGGCCGCGTCTCTCCCTTCAAATCGTCTCGGGTAATAAAAAGTGTTGCCGATTTCATTATGTTATCGGGCAAAACAAGAGTTCGTCAGTTCTGAAAGGAGAGCTGATGATCGTGCTACACTTGGAAGCGATACTGTTAACACAATTCAATTGTCAGGAATATTGCTCTTTGCCAACAGCTTTATCATTAAAATTAGTCCCTAGAGTAACAAACATGTATGATTGTGTCGAGGTTTGTCAGCTAAACTGACAACAGTTCTAGAAGAATCTTTGAAATACGCTGTAGCGCAAAAAAGATGAACACGAATGAAGCAGAAAGTGGAATGTTTTATGGTTCGTTTTGCGATTTTTACTCAATTTGAGCTTCTCTCGCCATGTTCCCGTCAGTTTTAAAGGAAATTTTGACAGATTTTACTTTCGTTTGGTATTACATGTATGTATGGCAGCTTCATACAGTTCTTTTTTTTAGGGGAAGGCGTTAAGTTCAAATTGTAACGGATTAAAATTCCAAATCGTGACGAACAAAATCTTGAGAGAAACTGTGAAACAGGCACGCCTCGAAGAGAGTGCGATTATGGCACTTTCAGAAAAATATCATCGAAGTCCTCTCACTAATATTTTTGTAGGCAGCTAGCAGTTTATTTTTTGCCATAAATAAGTTACTCATTACAGATATTCTTCAATGACAACCCTTGAGATAATCTCATTGTCAGTCAACCGGGCCAATTGTGCTGTTAATGACTAATGCTATTGATTATTCTCATCAATGGTATTGATTCTTATCATCAATACGTGTATGTCACTGATACTCCTCAGGACTAATGGATGGATACCAGGTCCAGGTTTCCACACCAATCAAGCAAAAAGTTGGCAAGGAGAGTAAAAGCACAGATGAGCACAGGAATTCTAATGAAGAGACTGTAGAGATCTCGATATCACTAGATCAAGAAAATGGCTTGTAGTACCTACATGTAGAACTCAAGTCTGAACTTCAGGATTTAGAAGACACTGGCTGATTTTATGGTTTGATCTGACACTTAGTGACCTAACAAACCCTAGAATGTCAAGCTCCCACAGTCATGACAGTGTCAAGAAGAGACCTAAAGCTGGTAGTGTGCCAAGGAGATGTTGTTGTTAGTCTGTAGGCTGTGAACCAATCTTGGGTATTGTGTGTGTACCATCTTCCTGTACTGCACACATCAGCCCAAAGCTTTACCTTTGCTCTCACTTCTTGGTTGTTTACCTGTGAACAGCCTCTGCTTGCTGATTACCGGTAATCTTTCTTCCAGCACCTGATATACACAGGGCCAACATTTGTGGCTGAAGCTGGTTGAGAAGCCATCAATCTTTTTCTCATGTAGTCAGCCGATAACTGGTGCCAAATAGTTCAAACAGGTGAAATGGTATTGAAGGCAATACAGTAGGTACTGACACGTTCCGCTCACAGATACAGGCTACTGTTAGCACTAACTAAGGCTGCGGCTAGTTCAAACTATAATAAGGCTAAATGGGTTCATTTGCTTCTTTCAAAATGAAGGAACAGCATTTTTCTGGGAGGAAGTATGCAGAAGAAACAACTCAATCAATTCCATACATAGTGTCCTGTGATCAACTGTCCCCAGAGAATTCAAATTTTTTACTGACGAATCCCACAGTACTGGTAAGTCCGAAGAAGGCCTGGATGTTCAAAACGACAATGGCCAACACTCGAGAGACATGTCGTAGTTGTGTCAACAATCATTTCTAACACCTAAACCTGACAAGTGCAGTTATACGCCACTCCATAAGTGATCACTGGTGGGTCATAAATATTTATTTCTGACATGGCTTGCTTCCAAACATTGCATGATTATCCATGATTTCCTAGCTACATACATGTAATGTAAATACATGTACACTGTACATGTAATGTAAATGAACAACAGGTAATTATGAAAGTGAACTGTGTTACTGTTATGGTTACATTATTATGTAACAAGACAAACAACTCCTCGATTGTAACCAAGGAGACCAGTGTAGAGTCACATTACAAAGAATGTGACACAACCAATCCTGGCCTTCGCTGTTTTTACTTTAGTAGAGGACAGAAAACAAGACATCTAAACAGTTCTTGGTGATCAGACCTTGTCACTTCATCACAATACACCATACATCTACATGTACATTCGTTGAAGTTCATTCAGCATATTATCTCTATTTACAGGTGACATGGATAGAGAAGACATGTTGGGCCCGTGCCAACACCAGCTCTATTCCCACACAACACAAACAGTGATGTGCATGTGGGACACAGACTTACCTTGAAATGGTACTCTAGTTGGACAAGAAAAGGGAAATTGACAGCTTGTAAAATCCTCTTTTCATTTAACGTGTGTTCAACTTGTTTTAATTTTACAACCTGGAAAGGAAAAGGAAAACATGAGAAACGTTTGATAGACCCTTCACCGTTCACGATTCAACATACATGAAGTAGGTTTGATGGTCTAGTTCTTTACCTATCAACTGACAGCCATGACTTGTGAACACAGACACCAAGACAAGCACATATTTCAATAGTGTATGCCTACATCTGATGGGCAAAAAGGGCGTGGAGGGCCAACTATCACAACTTACTTTCTGTTTGTCTAGGATTTTCATGGCGAAGAATTTCTTGTTAGTTTTATGCTTGACTAACATTACACGTCCAAATGACCCAGTCCCCAGTGTTTTCAGTCTGTCGAAGTCATCCAGGCTGGCTGTGTTCTGTAAACGAACAAGAAAACAACTGGAACAACATTCAAGAAAGGAGCATCACCCTTCTGTAATAGACCGGTAGCCCAGACCATTTTGGTCAAACGAACAAGGTACCAATGTCCACTCCAAGTACAGGATCATCCCGGGAGGATCATACATGTACATAATCATCACCATCAATATGGACAATGGGAATCCGATTTCTTGTTACATTGGGGTAGATTTCTCATAATGTGAGTTTGAATGAGTTGAACTACAAGACTATGCCAATCTTCACGACACATATCACACAACAGAGAATACTGCAACTGCCTGCAGGCGAGGAGATGTTCAAGGGCTTGTCACCAGAGACTGGTCACATTCAGCCAAGTTTACTTACCTGTGCTGGCCGATCCCATTTTTGATCAAAATCCTCCTTCGCTTCGGCTAAGAATTGTTTGACTGGAAAAAAAAAGTTGAAGAAACAGTGTCAATACTGAATGTAAAATTCAGCAGATGTTTTATTTAGCCAACAAATAATAGCTAATCAGATTGCAGTTTTGATTCAAGACTGTGCGAGTATGTTGTCTGCTGTAGAAGTGGTCCTGCTTCATGTCGCCTCCTGAAACACTGACTGTCAGACATGTCGACTGTCATTCGTCGTCTACAACAATGTGTCAGAAAGACCCTGAGAAGATAGTACAACAAAAGAAGTGTTGACGGCCTGGGCGTCTGTATTTGTGAGTTGGGGGGGAGGTGGATTATCAGTGACAAAACCCATGGGTAACGAATGTTCAGGACTTTCATGACTTTGGAGATTAGCAAGTGCTTACGACCACTCATATCAGTAGCAATAGCACCACTTTCTCTCATGTGTTTCTCATTACACACATCAGAGTGCGTGCCTGTGATATCAATTGATTCCCCTTGCAAAATAAGCTGAGTTTATGTTTATATATACAGCATGCTATAATCAGTGTTTTCATTCTGTGTAATTAGTGATCATGACCTAACGAACCGCCCACAACGAGTTAAAATGGTACGATGTGAAATGGAAGTGATTTACTAAACAGCACCATTGGGTTCAATGGTTACCATGGCAACAAGTGGCTCTCATACAGCTCCCCATACACTCTCGTCACCGCGTACTGGAAGAGAAGAACCAGACTACATCGGGAATTCACCGACAGCTATTATCAACACACCACAAGTTGTTGCAGTGTTCATAATAGCTGGTGAATGATGACGCTTGATCAGTGGGAATGGATGACTTGAGCTAATGAGTTGAGTAATCATNCCGATTCACTGAGTCAGGCAACCCGTTTTGTCGGAAACTTATGGGTGCAATGTATGTCGAGGCTATTTCGTTGGCTCGTGCATCGTGCCCAGGAGCCGGTCAACTCTAGCACTGTGCAACGTCAGGAGCCTTCGTTTAAAGGGAATTAGTTGCGGCAGTAGAAAATGGAAATAAAAAGAATTTCGTGGCCCACGAAATTCACAAATTCAAAATTACAAATTTTGTATTTTTAGTGGATAATATCCCTAGATTTGCAGTTGACCACGTTCTAAACACTATTCGAAGGCAGCAAAGCCACAGCAGTTGGGCAAATATGGTTAAGTAGGCACAATTAATTCCCGATGTTAGTACCGCTGTAATAGATTCAAGATGGCGGCGTTTGATTCTCTATTTCGACACCTTGACCAGCACGACCAGTTCGCTTTGAGCAGAGTTTCTGTTTTTTTAGGGGGGGGGGGTGGCCGCTCCAAATAGCAAGGCTTAAGTCATCGACGCTCAAAAATGCATATGCAACAGTTTCTTTCATAACAGATGAAATGCATATGTACGGTAGTCGAATTTAGAGCTAATTCAACTTTTGGCACACCTCGAAAACAGAGGTCTGAGTACGACTTCAAATCGGGACAGAATGAAATACCACAGTCAATGGAGCCCTGAGGGCCCTTATTAAGGGCCCTCAGGGCTCAGTCTTTTTCCGAAAACAGGGGATGTTCACAGTATGGGTATGTCAGTAGACAGTGCGTATTTCAAAGCGATCTTTGTACCTCAAGGAATTTCGGGAGAAGTGACTTTTGATGGCCGAATTTTCCATCGATGTACTAAGAATAATGAATTATGTAACAGCAATCAGGTGGTTGGAGCAAAAATAGTGTATAAGAAACTACGTACATGAAGCTGGACATCATGAAATAAGCCTCATGTACAGCAAACTATCGTAGAACGTCTTTAGTTAATCATTACATGGTGATGTAGCGCAAATCATATATATCAGGCGATGGTGGCATAAGTCCTCTTTGGTTTTATTAGATAATAACTGATGGTTCTCGTGTTGAAGTAGGAATTCTCACTATCATAACGACTGTGAGCAGGTATCTCCGTCTCGAATACTCTTAGAGCTGGCTACATAATATATTAATAAGCCCCAATTCAACGGTGAACATGAGTTGAAGACCAGCGAGACATACACAGTATCATAAGTCATTAAATGAAATGGTCCATGGACCATGTGCTCACCGGGGTGAATGTGTACATGTAGCACAAGAACGAACGACAAGTGTCAAGTCAAAATTTTCCAGGGAAATTTAAAGTTTGGGTTATAGTCTGATACAAACTATCAATATGAAGTCCAATCGGGCAAAAATTTGGCATGTAATAATTGATACATGTAAGTACACATTAAAATCAACAAAGCAGTGATACATAGTTTCACTGCAATGCTGTCACTACACTTGAAGATATTCAATCCGTTGAGGTTTGTTTTTCGACTGGATGTTGTGGTCTCATTACGAAACGGGGAAAGGCAAATGTTAGGGTCAGGGTGCAAAATTAGGCCAACCCTATTACGAAATGAAGGGAAAGTAAGCTAAGTGTGAATCAGTCGGATTACTCTCAGTTTAAAGTTTAATAAAGCCCCCATTGCTTCATTCATATCATAACACTATCATGTTTTTGACAGTTTTTTGCCAGACCTAGATATTATCGAAAATCTACTTCTAAAGAGAATTGTCACGATTTTTCATTAGGTAGAAAACATACAGGAAAAAACATACAAAAGAAGCCAGTTTCGTGACATTTCTGTCTGTATGGGGAATGTTCATTCAGCTACTGGTGATATCGCAGCCATTCCGCGGGCTTCACTTGTAATGTTCTCCGGATTGGGAACAAAAACAATGGATAAACATTCATTAACGCCGAGTACATTGCTCTTGTAGGCAGAACTGCGTGTGTTGATGAATGTTTATCCGTATTGGTTACTTTTTTAGTTCTATTAAGTGGGATGAACCTGAAAGAGAGCGCTATACTGGGAGCTTTAAAAGGGAAACTCAATTCATTGTATAAAACTTTGAATTTTTAAAATATCGTCAATACATTCAAATTCATTGATATCTGCAACATGTCTTTTTTTTAAATCAGCAAATTCATCATTTTAAGCATTTTTTATTGCATTCCAAGGGGACCATTACACAGGACATGTGATGTCGTATGTGTTCAATGCATATTTATGAAGGTACAACGAATAGGCCTAGGCAGTCACTGTATTAGTTCATTCACTACCATAAAGGTCGTCAGCCTATTGACACTAGTGACACCACAACTCATGGCAATATTCTCCATGGATTGATGAAAATTCAAAAGTTTACAATGAGTGGAGCCTCCCTTTAACGCTGCAAAATTTTAGCGTGCAAGCCTCGGTTTGAAGAAGATACACAGGCCTGTGTTGATTGGTCACTGTAATGCAACAAAAGAGCAATCAGTGGTATTTTCAACCAATCAGTACCTCGACAGCAAAAAGCGCCTCTTCCTGGCAGGTCAAATATCATAGGAGTGAATCATTCCTCATTAGAAAATCTATTAAAATGATAAATTAATACTTTGCGTTTTTGAAAACCGAATCAATCAAGCGAAAGGTACGGTGTATTCAAAAGATATACCATCATGACAATTATCTGTCATTGGCGCCAACAATTCTGTCGCCAAATCGACTAATCATATTCATTCCCATATTTTGTAAAGGTAACTGCATACAGCCTATCCCACTACTTCAATGTGCAATCTTGAAAGCACTGCATCTGATGGAATCACGCGAAAATTCGTTCGATCTAGAGTCGCCATAATCTTCTTCTATACTATCTTCCCTCTTAAGCCTCGGTTATGTCGCCCTTACGTACAGTCAGAACTAGTTGGCAACTGATAATCGGCGCGTAGTTGGAACTAATCAGTCACAACTACTAGGTGACATAAGCTCTCGGGCGTCAGCGAGTAACTAGTTGCAAACTACAAATATCCAGATCCAGAAAATCGCACGTGTTCAACTTCAGCACGNGCATGCCAAATACCAGGTGAACAAAGATACAAACATTTTTGAAATCTTCAGCGTGAATAATTCAGGCTTTTACAGGATTTTTGCATAAAAACGGCGTCATGAGCCCACTTGACGAAAGTGAAAAATGGTGTATATCAACAGAGAAGGTTGCACAGGCAATCGAAATCCCTGGGAAGTTGTGATAAAACAAAACATTCTTTAAAAGGTGCCTTGTCAATGAACGCCTAGGTTTAAAAGCCCAGGGAACAGAACTGATATTGACGTCAACGATTTGAATTTAATAAAAAGGTTTGTTTATTCCTGATTAAATTCTATGAATGGGGTTGTGTAAAATTTGATCATTAAATATTAAAGCCTGGGGCCTAATTGTTTTTGGAAGAGGTTCACACAGTTAGTCTATAGCAATAACGAACTGAACTGAAGGGCGTGATTCTATTGAAAGGAAAAGTAATAAATTGTTCCCCCATTTGTATACGGTACCTTAGCTAGACTCCGCGAAATGGCCATGAGATAAGTTGAACGAGCCAAGGCAACAGCCTAATGAAAGGATACCAACGATCAGAGTCTATCACTGGGCACCGGTGATTTATGCAAAGAGCCGAGCGGAATCCGTTAGCCTTCGAAATTTCCGTTCATTCCAATATGTAATGGTTCTCATCTTCTCTTGGTATGTGTGACGCGATTGGACAAGTTGAGTGGCGCAATTGACGCGTCTGGATGGGACATTCCACATACCGAAGATGTCGAATCTAACATGATTGTACGTGGGACGTATTGCTGATACAGGCGTTCATTAACGAACATTTTTGGCGTCGGACACACAAGGGCACTGCGTCCCGTTCAACTGCCCTTTCAGTTGGGGAAGTCTTTGGCTCACTTCTAGCTTCTCGAGCAATAATTTGAACGAATTTCAGAACATTAGGGCGATAGAGGGCCCCCCTTTGGCAAGTACGAGAAGCTTTGTCCCTAGCCACAGATCGTTCGCAGTTGATTCCATGTGATTTATTCCTTCATGATTGTAATAATTCAATAGAGTAGAATGGATTCCATGAAATATCACTAAAAGGAACGTCTTATATTCTATCTTTACAGAAAAGATGCGGGTATCTCGGACATTTTTACTACTGGTGGTAGGCATATCATGTTTATATACAAGGGTAGCCTCCGATGACAAGACATTTGAAGTAAGTACCCGACGCTTTGATGATTTGGTCCACCTGATACGCCACCTGGCTTGGTGAGCCATTTTGCTCACCGCCGTGACTGTATTGTTTTCAGTCTGGTACATGTACTTCCTCTGCGTCTTTTGCATCAGCCAGCACTGTTTTTGTTTTGTTGCGCCTACTTGACTGTAATCGATTATATCGTTGTGTACAACTTGCTAACGAAATACATGTACAAATAAATATAATAACCTAATGGCTAAGAGGAACTTTTTACCTAAGAGTTGACGTTGAATCGGGGAGGGGTTTTTCCGTACCCCAAGCCAAAAAGCCTTGGGAAAGGCAAGTGGCTCGTCAAAATGGCACCAATTCTTTTTAGATTAGGATCCATTTAATGAAAGCACCAGAACGAAATTCCATTGAAATTTAATGTCAAGTCTTTGGTCAAAGGATAACGATGTTTATACTGTGCGTTCGGTAAGGTACAACCTATTTATGTAGTACCGGGGTGGCGGTATCAATTTTTTCCTCAATTCATCAGCGGTCTTAATTCCCTTATCGCAACATTTCAGACGATGGTTTGGTGTATATATAATTCTTAACAGTTCATTTCGATTGACGTTGACAACTGCAACGGGGTTGTACGATGCCAATCGAATTTTTCCCTAATAAGACAATTCATGTGTCTGGAGTCTGATTCTGAACAATGATAGTTACATTCCTTCAGTCGTTCCTCGTGCGATTGGGGACTGCCAAAGTCGTTATACAGGTGAAAACACCACAATTAGACTAATATTCGGTGGACCACCGTGGAAGGCAGATGCGTTCCCAGCAAATTGACGAATTAGGGGTTATGAAAAGTGACTCGAAATCTCGAATTTTTGACGCAAAAAAATCGGACTAACTGCACACTTAATTGAGAAAATAAAGCTCGGAGCACCTTCTTATGACGGTTCCCGATGGCCCCCGAGCCTTGTTTTCCCAATTTTTTGTGCAGTTAGTCAGATTTTTTGCGTCAAAAATTCGAGATTTCGAGTAACATTACATAACCCTTAAAGTTTTCAAGGCGCAAAATTTATTTACCATATATGGTAAATAAATTTTGCTTATAAGCTAGCGTGCAGTAGGCCCACGTTGTCACCACTCTGGGAGGCTCCTTCCTTTGCCTTCTTGACCAAGGTAACCGGTGAGAAAAAGCTGCAAATCGCTCGGTCGCCGACAGCAAACCTCGAAAACTTGTCGTGCCAGAGAGGGTGTGGTGCAAACTGCGTAAAGCCTTATTTTGCCGTCACCGTCCGAGGCTTCACTATGCCCCGGTGCAGCGGCCGACACTAGTGAGATGAGGAAAGACCTCCAATGATATCTACCCACGAAAGTGTTCGACTTTGGGTCACAGACTTCTTGGGAAACCCTCGTACATGTACTTTTAAATTTTACAATAGCTCAACGATTCGCACAACACAAGTCAGTTGCTTGACATGACACATGCTTCTTTTTTGCGCCGCTTGTCGCCGAGACGTATCGATTTGCTGACAATGAAAAGCAACTTTCTATCAATAATTACACCACAAAGCCAAGGGCTAGCTTGAAAACAATATACTGCTTGAGGCAGATGTCGCCGGCATACCGCCGATTCCCACGGTAATCAGTCATATTGTTGAGCTATGTGAAATGAGCCAAAGAGCCAGTGTCACGCCAATACGAAAAATCCATCTGCAGAAATCCCAGTCGGGGGATGATTCTCAGACCAAAAGGTTGTCTATCTTGACTGCTGCACGAGACCATCGACTTAACGCTGAAATGAAGGTTTGCCGAAACGCTGAAGGTTTGCCGAGGAGGATTTCCAATCCGCTTCCCACCATTTGCTGCTGCCGAGACCTGTTGATGACCAATGGGGCTAGAAGCAAATGCAGGCACCCTTGATCTCGATGGGGACCGTGACAGACAACTCAAACAGACCACCTGACTTGAATTGCTACTTTCACCGAGGACAATATCTCTGCATGGGTTCCAAGATGTGCAAATCTGACGAAACACGAAGTACGAAATACGAAATTCAACTTCATTTCCAGGACCCAATGTATTTCTAGAGATGGTTGCTACCACAAATGTCCCTGCTGCCAGTGCGTCTTTTAGCATTTCATGTAAGACCGAGAGAGTTATGGTGCATCTTGAATTTGTTAATTCCCTTCCAAAGTTCCATTTCGTATCTACGAACGTTGTATCTACGAAGTGGAAACGGAAGATAAATTTCAAAGTGTAATATACACCGCAACTTGATCGGTCTTGCTTCATACGCTAAAAGACGCTCTTGCAGCAGGCGATATTTGTGGTACCAACCATCTCCTGAAATACATTACATGTAGATCATGGAAATGAAGTCCAATTTCGTATTTCGTACTTCGTGTTTCGTTAGATTTGGAAACCTCACTATTAATGTGACAGCGAACGACAAGCTAACATCAGTTTCAGGAGAATCTGTTATACGTCCGAGAACGACTTCAGGGACCTATATTGTTTTTTTTCCTGGTGAGGGGCAGTGTTTCCTATGTTGATTGGTAACAATATTGACACATGCATCAGGCGTAGCCCGAAGTCGGAACAGTGCCAAAGGCACGAAGTCTAGACGAAATCTGGTCGGTTCAACCTCTTTCGTGTCCCCTACCGGTGGGCATGCGAAGACGATATCGGCGCACCTGCGAGTAAATCTCCGCCAACAAACATCGCCAAACCTTTAGTTACTGATAGACGCCGCGTCAATTATGATAGTATTTACAACACCGGACAGTGGACATTCTGCAAATACGGTAGCGTTTTGATCGATGGTTCTGGTCATTGCTGTAACTGTATTCACATTCTCCTAATGCAACACCTTTTAAGTAATTAGTCAGCCCATCACAGCATGACTGTTGGATGATGAAGTCCCGACGGACTAGATTCATCTGATGTCGCAGCCATCGAGTACACATCACATGCAGTCGTCCCTATCAATCTGGGGTGGAATCCTGCCAACTTTCTTTGGGCAGACTTTGTGAAACTAGATATTGGTACCATAAGGGGCGGCATCTTGGTGGCGTGAAAGGGACTGTTCATTTTGGTCAATTGAGGAATCTGAGTTGTGATCCTTGGGAAAATGAAGAAAGCTATGAAGCGGCAAACTGCAGCGATTATTCTGTACAGCATAACAAATAATCCCTGCAATTTGCAAGTGCATAGCTTTTTCCGTTTTCCCAAGGATCACAGCTCAGATTCCTCAAGTGACGAAAATGAACAGCCCCTTTTAAAAAAATGGAGAAAATCAACTTCGCTTGAAATTTACCTATTGCCGGACTCAGATGCCCTGATTGGGTTCTGTGTAGGTTTTTTCTAAAAAAAGTTTTTTTTATTAAACGTGAATTTCAAAAATATTGGAAGAGAAGCACTATTCGTTTTCAAAAATGTTCTACCTTTACCTATAGCTACTGTATAAGCTCTATCACCAGTCCCGAACAGGTGCGGATCCAGGGGGGAGCACACCCGGCCCGTGCCCCCTCTATTTTGTGGAAAATGTTTAAAACTGACCGGGAAATTTCGGAATTTTTAAAAGATATTAAAATTTGACCGAGGTTTTCCACGATGCGGGCGGGCTGTGCCCCTTCTTTCCCATGACTCTGGATCCGCTCCTGCCGAATTCATCGTCCAACCGATTGTTTCGATTTTTATGCGTGTGTGTTTATACTCTGGCCACAGAGGTCGGTGAAAAACAACGAAAAGAAATGTACAATCCTTCCAGTATCTACGAGACCATCATAACAATCGGAAGATCAATTCCAAGAGGTGGAATGATTGGTCAGACGACGTTATACCCTAGAGCCAGTGTCTTCTGCCACTTGGGACATAGGAAACGAATCAAGTCTCATCTGTTGATTACTTGGCCAATTATAGACCATTGATTGAGGAGTGGGCAGAAAGTCTCTGAGGCCTGATGGTGACTTCTGTTACATACTGAGGGACACACGTTGTCCGTTTTGCCTCATCGACGAAAGCAAAACGCCGTACATCGAGCTCTACTTGAAAATGTTCGACTTTTTTGAGTGACACACTTGAAAACCTCGAATCTTTTATAAAGAATTTGTTTCCACATCTGTAATCCCATCAACACCACCCTCATTAAATCTTTTGATATTCACGATCGTTTCCCCTCTCACGTACCTCATTTTACTTAACTTGACGTTGAAACTACTTGTCTGGGATACATTCTATTTGGCGATTCCCTCGATGTTGGAATATTGTACGAGTTGTCCCATTTATGATACATGTATTTTCAATGGCCTTTATACTTTTTTCTGATTTTTTTTGCTTTTGTTTTGTTGTTTTTAATAGTTCACTTTTTGTTTTGTTTTATTTGTTTTAATTTGTTTCACAGACACGTGAACAATTATATTATACGATATAATTTTTACAAAATCCAGCCAAATATATTATAGGCTTCTAATCCATAGTCTTCTCAAGCAATGAGGACTTTAAAGCAAGTATGTTAGTACGCAAAATGCCGTAAAACATTAAGGAAGTGAACCAAATTCTGCGGAAAATTTGGTAATAAGACATGGCAAAACTCTTTCTCGAAGACCAACGATTCCAGCTACATGTATTTCATGATGTTCACCGTTTTATGACCCATGCATTTCTGCTTCAAGGTAAATGGTGACAGACTATCCGAAAGCGTAGCCGATGACGACGAGAAACTTTCTGGCTTAGACAGCGGCCAGAAGAGAGCAAGCTGGCTTGATTTCAAGAGAAGTGGTGGTCAGGAATACGACGGAAGTGACGACGATGAGGACGAGGCGAAACGAGCAAGTTGGTTGGACTTCAAACGTGCCGGTGCAGACAAACGGGCCAGCTGGTTGGATTTTAAACGCGGTGGCAACAGTGGTTTGAAAGCTTGGTTAGATAACAAACGTGCGTCATGGTTGGACTTTAAGAAGCGTGCGAGCTGGTTGGATTTCAAACGCAGCCACGGCGACCTAAGCGATGACAAAAGAGCGTCGTGGTTGGACATGAAGAGGGATATGGATAAGAGAGCCTCATGGCTTGACTTTAAGAGGAGTAATGATAAAAGAGCTTCGTGGCTCGACTTTAAAAGAGCCAACGACAAGAGAGCTTCTTGGCTGGACATGAAACGAAACGGTGTGTCACAAGATGACCAAAAGAGGGCGTCTTGGTTAGATATGAAACGCGATGGTCTAAAGAGGGCGTCTTGGCTGGACATGAAACGGAATGGTGGTTCAGCTGATGAACAAAAGAGAGCGTCTTGGTTAGACATGAAACGAGCGCTGGGATCCTGGATTGAAGCAAGAGAGAAGCAGAAACGAGGTGGGGCAGACAACACCATGGACGCTGACACAATAAAAGTTATCAGGGAGGTAAGTCTCCGTGATTTGAATAGCGTTTCCCGGGAAGCAGCAAATCGCTTCACTCCTGAGATGCAGTCGGACTCAAGCTGTGAAAATGAATGACCGTTATATTTACGTCGCGATGGAATTAGACGTCTGTCCCTACCGACAGTAGGGCAGTTTAGAAATCAAACGATAAACGTAAAACGTTGACGACAACGTTATTTTCATACCGGAAGTGCAATATAAAATCTGGTGAATGTGTAGTATGAAAAATAACGTTGTCGTAAAGTGTACGTTTATCGTTTGATTTCTAAACCTCCATAGTATATCCCTAGGCAGTATTTCCCGCCGAACTAGGAAAACACGCTACGCCTGGAAGTCCCGTTTTCTCAAGTGTCTGCATTCGTCGCTTCGTAAAAACGAAGATCAGCGAGATTTCGACAATGTTTTGAAGTCCGTAGTAATCGACATTCGGTGAAGGCCACGAGAACAAAAAGAGCAGCTCATTCGGAAGTGGCCTTATCGACGTCGCCTCAGAGAAGAACCCTGCCACATCCAGAACGATTCACGACAAACTCATGTACTCGATCGACAGGAAATAAATCTCAGTTAATCATCCATATATCAGATCTGACGCCATTTCTTTTTCCTTTCAGATGTTATTGAAAGACAAACCAGAGTTAAAGCCGTCCATGCGCAAGGAACTTTTGGAGAGTCTCGACAAGGCGACCAAAAATTAAACGTACGTATTTTGTGGCGACTTGTCGCTTGAGGCTTGATTTGCAAGATTTTCAGTTTATCTTTGTAATTAGGAAGCAAATCTACTGCATGCGTACTATTTCAAATCTGTATAAGTTGCTAGTAAACATTCGTCTCCGAGTTTGCAAATTTTCGACCCCAACAGGGTTCGTCCTCAGGCACTTTCTAGTAGAGATCCCAGAAGTGAATGAGGCTCATCTCTAGACAGTGCCTGAGGAAGACCCCGCTTGGGGTCGAAAATTTGCGAATTCGGAGACGACTTTATGTTTACTATCATTTTGTGTGACGTTTCTCTTTTATCATCAAAATTAATCCGAACCCGATCGAACCCAGAACCTTAGTGGTGACAGGCGCTGATTTTTCTCCAATAATGACAGCCCATAAGAAAAAACTTCCATCCCCCTGCAACCCTCTCAGCGATAATCTTATTCTAGCAACCAGACCTCAACCTCATTTAATCAGAGTTTACACCTTCTGAGTCATTTCCAATCATTATTTAAGTAGGAAATCTGATGGATTGACGGGTCTGAATGTCATAAAGGCCGCATCCATCTTGATAATACCCTGATGGCGACATACTATGATATTGAGTGGCAGTTTGTGCGGACGATGCGTCCACAGTGGTTTTGTACACGGATCCCCTCTGAAGATCCTCAGCGAGTGACAGATGCTGTTCTGAATCGAGAGGTGTCAAATTATGGGAGGTGAAAATGAATAGAAATGACCGACGGGAAATAAACTGTCGCGAGTGGTATTCTCAATAGCAAGGTCTCCTCCTGGTAGGGGCGTCTGCATAAGGAGGTTCCACTGATCAGAACCTAGAGTTGCTATTTATGTGGGATATTGCAGCATGCATGGATTGAACAGGTTTTCCAGAAACTCCCAAAGCATGATAGGGTTCTTCAGATTCCTTTGGCTTTTTTTCCAAAAAAACAGGTGATGGTTGCACGGTGATGAAGAACTCTCACGACTTCTCAAAAAACTTTTGGTGCTAGGGGTTTTTCTGAGTAACTTTTTTTTCGAAGACTTCACTTTTATAAATTAGCAGGGTAGAATGTTAAAATTGCAAACCGAAAAATTTAAGACGATGCAGATGGCCCGCCAAACATACAAACATTGCAAAACATAGAGCCGTGGTAACACTTGAAATTCGCAAATCAATTTCTTAGCAACCAAAACGCAATAAGGCGATCATCGAGTAATGTCCACTGATTGGTTTATGGTATATGTGGCATAATAGGCAGAAATGATAGGCATATATTCATCAAATTCAATTTGAGAAAGTGCACCTGCAATTATATCCAGCGTGTACAAAAAGCAGGAAATCGCTATCACGGACTCATGACGGCGACATTCGCCATCTGACATGTCTGGGGCATGTACATTGTTGCGAGTTCTTATGCCAGGTTGATATGTGCGCTTGGGATCAAAGTTGGATTGACCAGACTGTTGCCGCTGTAGGGCTATTGGGTACAGAAAAAAAATCGAACTTACAGGCCGAACTAGGCCTAGTTCATCCTGGCTGCACCCGACGACGTTTCTGAATGAGTACAATTTCTGTCGGTCAGATAGGCATATGTGTAGTCCAAGGCACGACTAGGCCCGAGGGAATGGAGGCCTAGGCCTTGCCTTTAGGCTAGAGACTTGAAATCGCTCATGTTGAGAGTCTTGGTGGACATTTCTGGCCACCCTCTACAACTTCGACTTGTGCAAGGCATGCAAGGTGAAGAGACCGAGGGGATCGAGATGAACATCACTAATGCTGAACACTCGTCGTCCGTGCATGATGCATAGGACACTGCAGTACATTTGTAACGCGGCCATATTGGCCTAGGCCTGTTTCTTTGAGGCCTAGGCCCCTATCACTTCATGATGTACAGCCTTTTCTGTACTGTATAGGCTTAGGCCTAACTATGTCTTGATGTGCAATGGAAATTGAAAGACATGACAATGACATTGGACTTACATTGTATCTCGCCCTCCCTGATGCTTGATGTCCACTCCTGAAATCGTTCCTTCCGTCGTGCTCATGTTGTTTCGAGTTAGTCGGTCACATTGGTCCTGAATTCGATGTTTTTATTTAGTTTGTCTGGTTGTCCTGAGATAGGCCTAGTAGCCTACCGTTCATCTGCAGCACCGCACGCAACAACGAAACGGGCGTGTAGGCGGATACAATGTATCACAGCGTTACGCAACGGCACGGGTTTCGAAAGTCCCGTATCTTCCATCCTCGGTGTGTGCCTCGAGGATGGATGTACACAATAATTGCGGTCCAGTGTTCGTTGGCCTAGGACTAGGCCCGAGGGAATGGAGGCCTAGGCCTACGCCTTTAGGCTAGAGACTTGAAATCGCTCATGTTATTTCTCCTTGAGAGTCTTGGTGGACATTTCTGGCCACCCTCTACAACGAATTGTGCAAGGCATGCAAGGTGAAGAGACCGAGGGGATCGAGATGAACAATCACTTATGCACACTGAACACTCGTCGTCCGTGCATGATGCATAGGACACTGCAGTACATTTGTAACGCGGCCATATTGGCCTAGGCCTGCGGCCTAGATCACATTAAGATCATGTTTCTTTGAGGCCTAGGCCCCTATCACTTCATGATGTACAGCCTTCTCTGTACTGTATAGGCCTAACTATGTCTTGATGTGCAATGGAAATTGACGCAAAAGACATGACAATGACATGCTGGACTTACATTGTATCTCGCCTCCCTGATGCTTGATGTCCACTCCTGAAATCGTTCCTTCCGTCGAGCTCATGTTGTTTCGAGTTAGTCGGTCACATTGGTCCTGAATTCGATGTTTTTATTTATTTTGTTTGTCTGGTTGTCCTGAGATAGTACCGTTCATCTGCAGCACCGCACGCAACAACGAAACGGGCGTGTAGGCCCTATGTGCATACAATGTATCACAGCGTTACGCAACGGCACTAGTTTCGGAAGTCCCGTATCGTCCATCCTCGGTGTGTGCCTCGAGGATGGATGTACGCATTGCGGTCTTGTGTTCATTGGCCGACTTCGGAAAGGCATGTGGGCTGTACTAGTCCTGCAGGCCAAAGGTCAGGTTTTCCTGGTTATTTGTGAGCACTCCTTCTTGCGGTTTTTCCACGGTACAATATTATTGCACAATATGGGGCCCAAAATGGGTGTCATGTGCTTCTGGAATAATGGATGGGAGAAAGATTGGCAGTAATATTCCCCATTTTGATCCTCATATTGTGCAATAATATTGCACGTGGATAGGCCGCTTTATACGCTCAGTTGCCGCGGTATTGAAGATATTGAAGTAGGCCAACATACACCAAACAATGAAAGTTCCTTGAAATCACAGTGGTTACAAAAAGGCCTAGTTTCATTGCACTCTTCATCTGTTCAGGGCTGACCAAGGTTCGCAAAGCCCCCGAAACGCCAACGCGAGCGTCCAGGCCTATCCTTTTGTTTCCTGCTGTCTTCATGAAATCGGACAATGGGATTGGCATTTCGCGTTGGCATTTCGGGGGTTCTGCGAATCTCTCCAGGCCGAATCTGAAATTCATCACGTGGCTGTGTAGGCCTGTGACTGAAACTGGAGTGATAGTCCACAATGAATTCAACGCCCATTGTCCGGGGGGGGCTGTGGAGGCAAGCGACAGTATTGTTCCGGTTTCGTTTTTGTTGCCCCTGCCCCCCCCCCACCCCAAGCTTTGTTCCATGTGTTACATCAAAAATAGAAAAGCGAGCTTTTCTATTTTTGGTTGTATAGGGCCTATTTCTTGCGATGAAGTTAATATAAACATACTTTATTTTCAGGGCCCTGTTCAATGTCGCTGAGATTCATACGGACCACAACTGTGTGATCAATTTAACTTGCAATTAAAAGATGTACCGTTGCTATGGAATCGTCAACAAACTGTCATTATTTCTTTCTGAAGCGTCGCATTAAGTGTGATCTGTGACCGAACCAGTCCCCACTGAACAACAATGGAATAGAGTTTTGATCGTTATGTGTAGTTAAAAGTATTCTATGTTGAATAACCATCTCTTCATGTATGCTGGACATTTTTACCTATCGGGACAAGAAAATCTTCACCACCGAACCTTCTGTTTTATTCGGACCAGGACTATTTCACACAGCCTTCCATGGATTTCGGCGTACTTCGCGACCAATCGTCCCAGAAAAAGAACGCCCTATATGACTGAAACCATGACCCTGGCAAAGAAGCACTTATACTTAGAAATCGCACCCCAGGCATTGTTTACACTTAGCACATATACATTTGAGGACAATAGCAGTGTCTCTATTATGTAACAGTTATAGGGAAAGTGACGTATTAGTTTACCAAGAGACCAAACAGGAGAAGAGGTACAGTACATCTAATTCGCTTTTTGCGGATTGGCATTAAGGAGGTGACAGACTGGCGCGTAAGCAACGCGTCGGAAAGCGTTCAACCAATCAGGGAGGCGGTAACACGGACCCAAACACCTACCGAAGAATCTGATTGGCGGAACGCCTGCAGTACGCGCCGCGTACGCGCCAGTCTGTCACCGGCTTTAGTGGAATATTTCAGCCTAGTTATACCAATTGTCTGAGGAATGCAATTGTATTGGACGAAGTCTCATTTTTCACCTGAGCACCTCATGCATATACATGTATCTCAAATCCCCACATACCTTTTTCGGTCGCCACTTAGGCCTATCCCGTTTCAGAGGGTCAAATTTTTGATCACATTTTCTGAATAATGCCTTTCATACCCCACGACTTTTAAACAATCATCTACATGTACATGTACTGTACGTATAAGCCCGCATTTTAATTAGCATATTCGAAAAAAAATTGATCAAAAATCGGCCGTGTGGAACGAGCTTTACGATGTGTTATAATATATTCTTGTACTTAATTCATGTCATGTCAATTTCTTTGATTAAGATGAGAGTCAATACCTCAGTTGACCACAAATTTATCAGGTACGGTACACATTTTGGAAGGGGGCTTTTCCCGTATTTTGTCACATTTTTTGCCGCTGAAGACGACTAAAGCATTGATAATTTGCTTTATTTTTTGATATTGTATTCAAATCAACAATGATATAATCGGACCGCCTGAAATACAAGCGCAAGCACCTTTAACCGGCAGTGATGACTATACTATATCAGCTGAGATCGACACAAATGTGCACGTAAAGTGATATTTTCGTTCGTTAGTGTAAATTCATATGGCTGTGCAAATTGCATTTTGGCACACACAAGAGGTTATTCACTGACGTCACAACGATCACGTGACTGCAAAGAATCGGCCATGTTGGCCGGCAACGACGTAAAAACGGTCACGTCATGACATTTTGACGTCACGATCTGTGTGTTGACGCTGTGTTCATGCCGTGATGTCGCTTGACATTTTGACGGCCAACATGGCGGCATCGTGTCGTCATGGAAATGTGACGACGCGTGGTGAAGAACCTCTATAATATCAATATGTACATGTAAAGTACAATGTATGTACACGTAAAAGCGATAGCAAAGAATATTCGTGTTGATGCAAAATCCCATCATTGAGGCACATTTATGTATTATTTCCACTTTGTGATCACATTCACTGTTTTTTTGCTGGAAAATTCTGCGATTTTTCAACCATCAAAAACGGACTGTGGACATGCTTGAACGACTGCTGAGTGATGGTAGCATTTTTCACCAGAGATTGACTTAAACTACAACCAAATGATTTCAAATACTGTAATCTATGCAATAAGTGGCCGCGGCGGGAAACCGAATTCACGCGAGATTACTGATTTTACATGTTGGGTTGGAAAACCTAGTGTAGAAACCACGGATAATGAAACATGACGTGTACTGTAGTAGGCCTACTGGTAATGGCTATTGTCGGATTTCTATTGGCCTAGTTTCTTCATGAATGGCTGTACATGTAATTTTGTTTGCTTTTGTTTTCATTGTAATGAAGTTCTCCGGTCTCTTTTCTGTTACGCACGTGTGGTATGTCTATTATGACACCAACTGATAATCAGGGCTGGGTTGCACAAAACTCATGTTAGCGCTAAACTTGGTGTTTGCGCTGACTTTATGTTAGATGACGTACATGTAAAAAGACAATGGATTTTTACGTCATTTAACATAAAGTTTAGCGCTAACACCAAGTTAGCGCTATCGTGAGTTTTGTGCAACCGGGCCCCGGCCTATTCAACGCGAGGCCTTTCAATTTCCACTGACTAAGAACCCAACATGTATAATCAGTGATCTCGCGCGAATTCGGTTTCCCGCCACGGCCACTTATTGCATACAATATAATTCCAAATGCCTCGACGCTCTGGAAGCTGTACAAACGCGTTTATACAACGGGTCTTTCATTGTATACTTTCGATTTCATGGTTTGAATGACTTTGAAATTGTTAGACATATTTTCCAAACTTCAGTGGATGTAATTCAAAAACAACGCACTTAAGAGTTTTATTCTATTGATATATCATATTATTGTGTTTGTGCATTGTATAGGCGTTATTAAATCTGAAAAGGAGAAAACACAACACCAGAGATAGCAAACCCTCTATGAATTCCGTATACATGTATATCAACAATAAAATACACCTACATCTATCGGATTAATTATCAATATTTTTTGTGAACGAATACATCAGAACGGGTATACTGTACATAACCTATGGCATGTAATCACATTTTACCAACCTCTAGAATTAATTTCGACGCACAATAATATACTTCAAATCTTTTGACCAGCCGCTACGTCATCAACACGGTGCTAAATAATACTTACGTCATGACAAGTAAACTTGATTCAAAAGACCGTACGTCGAGCCATGGTCTCCGAATATCTGCTAGTTATTGGCATTGTAATAATTTTTTCACCATCAAAAAAAGATTTCTGATGTTGAAGAAAACCAGTACATGGCGTCAGGATTAAAAAGATGAATGGCCCTTCTTTTACTTATTTATTGGCATTGATTTTGTGACGGCCAACATGTTGAAGGACATGTAGGCCAATATTTTGAAAACGGCATTAAGTTCTAATGCGACACTATCGCATCATTTTCCTGGCTTCCGAACAATGGCATTACCGTCTAACAGTGTGTGAGATACAATGTACTCTCATTTCCGACTTCCTATTGCCAAATGAAATGATTAGCCAATGACCCATGTCGAAAAAGCTTCTTTTCTCGAATGTCCGTCGTCACAAAGCGTTTGTTGTCAGCCAACAGGTTTTGTGACATCATGTCCATCAGCCTAAACGTCTGGCGATAAAGCAATGCACACTGGGTCCTCAACACTCCTCGACCAATGGTATAAACTCGGCTCACAGGCTAAGTTCCCGAGGTTTGGGTTTTGGTACTGAAGCGGTGAACATGGCACTTCAGTTAGTTCACGCCTGCCCAATCCGATCAAATTTCGTGGCCTAAGATTTACTGGCGGCATGGTATGGAGAAGAAAACAGACATTTCAGTATAGACATTTTGTGTTTTAATCAGATGCAAAGCGTATCAAAATATCCCGAAAGGGAGCTGGAGAAAATCATTTTGTTATTGGTTAAAATCAATCCCCATTGTAGTCAATAGGCCTCCACTTCCATGGCATACAGAACGAAATTTATAATTGCAATAAAATGAGTATTTTTCATTTCATTGGTGAGTTCTATCCATTTTTTGTCGATTGGCGGAATCCCTAACTCGAGAGACACTCCATTCCCTACCCTACTGAATCTACCAAATCGTTCACATTGAGTTTTTAATCTCGGCGCACACTGACGCCGTAAGTACTTCGCTCTGGAGGCAGACATATCAAATGTTGCTACCAATACTGCACCTGCCCGCCGTGGACACCTGAGCCATATCCTACCGCAAAATTCGGTATGAATTCACCACCGCCTCGTATATGGTGGACGGTAGATAATAGGGAGGTTTCGCAAATCTGACGAAACACTGATAACAGTGTGGTGATTCAAACACAAAATTATTTTATTCGTACGCGATTTTACTCATGCATAACTAATCGTGTTGACACTGGATAAGTACGAAATACGGAATTGGACTTCATTTCCATGACGTAATGTATTTCTGGAGATGGTTGATAAATGTCCCTGCTGCCAGTGCGTCTTTCAGCATATCATGTTAGACCGAGAGAGTTATGGTGCATCTTGAATTTTTAAATTTCCACTTCGTATCTTTACGAAGTGGAAACGAAAGATAAATTTCAAAGTTTAATTTACACCGCAACTCTGTCAGTCAAACGTTATACGCAACGCTAAAAGACGCTCTTTCAGCAGGCGATATTTGTGGTACTAACAATCTCCTGAAATGCATAACGTCATGGAAATGAAGTCCAATTTCGTATTTCGTACTTCGTGTTTCGTCAGATTTGCGAAACCTCGTTGGTTTCAAACCGGCAGATACGCCGTAATGAACCAAAAGAAGCTGCATTGTCACCGTTTGGTTGCTTAGCTCCAGTGATATGGGTCGGGACAGATTACTTTCTGGTGAATGCTATGGTATACATGTATAATGGGAGCATGACATTTCCTTCCTTTCATGGAGAACAACAACGACAATACGTGACAATCGCTTATCAAACGTTTCGATCATTCCTATTTAATGCGATTACATACATGTAGAGCTACGGTTAAAGGAGCCCGGTATTTCCACTTTTTCTCGACAGCCGGCGCCACCATCGCCGTGCGCGCCACTCTCCAACCCCAGGCACTGAAAAAGCAGTGTCGCTGCTGAATTCGCTGGCAACCTGAGGGCCGACCCCACAGAAAGTCCGATAGTGCCTATCGGCGGTTTAGTTAATGGCAAAATGCGTTATAACTAACTGCCGATAGGCGCCGGCAGCACTATCGTACTTTCTGTGCGGTCGGCCCAGATTTTGGACGATTCACTGGCTGTAATGGTAGATACATGTAATCCGAAAGCGACGACATGGCGCATATGACTCGCTAATCGACTCACACACCTGAGACAAAGTAACATCAATTTTTGATCGTCGAGAGGTATTGTTACAAATTCCCTTTAACCAAGTCCCGGATATGTCGACTTCGATCTGATATGTTGCTGTACAGTATGCAGCCCTTCAGCTGTGACAAAACCACGGCCAACCCAAGGGGAGAGATTAAAGGTGCTCTAGTTCGAATTGTAAACATTACGGTTTGTTTATTTACATGGTTCCTCGGACAGGTGGGAGCACCATGTATACCAAAACATTAACGTTATCTATTTTTATATCTATCTTGATAAATATTCTTGTAACTGAAATATATTTATGATTTTACGCTCAAAAACAAACAAAAAGTTGTGAAAGGCGAGATTTAGTTCGATTTTATCTGATTTGTTAGTGCCAGAAGTTGACAATAGGTGGCACACTGTAATGTTTACAATTCGAACTAGAGCACCTTTAACCAAGTTCGGGTGGTACTCCACCTGAGAGTTTTCTCGCAAAAGTATGGCAACTCGACCGTAGAAAACTGTGGACAGTCGTCTCTGTCATTGTCTTAATAGTGGTGAGTTTCGCAATCACCTGGTGGATAGCTCTCCGATTACATGTTACGATTTTCATTTGTCTGAAAATACCAGAACAATACATATTAAAACTCTTTGCAGATCTTTTAAGGTCTGTCTAGACGATTCAACCTTTGTTATATTTCCATCCAACAAAAGTTTATGCGTTTGATGAAGAAGCAAGACCCCCGAGGTCAGCCATTTTGACTAAAATCTACCATCACGTGATCTATCACATGATCTTGAACTGCAATCTGATTGGTCCAGAAATCGTCAATCCGTCAAACACCATCCAACTTGTGCTCAATGAACGAACATTATCGAACTTGATCCAACCAAGTTTGATGAAGTTGACGAGGTTGGATGAGCAGTCCACATGGTGAAACTTTCCTTCAAAAACTTCATACAACTTTTCTTGGATGGAATTGTACAACAAAAGTTGGATCGTCTAGACAACCAATAGGTGACTTGCCCACAGAGCCAACTCGCGCGAAAAAAAGTCCTCGTGGAAGAGCACCATCGTAGATACACCACTTGGGTTTCTTGTAAGATGCTTCGGAACTCAAGCCACCACCAGCGAATCACCGAAGTTGAAAGCAGGATGAGAAGGCCCGGGTTATCTCTCAGACAAACGCATGAGGGACATCAATCAGGTTTCGGATTACACTCGATGACTGTGATGACAACGGGTTGATCGAAGTCATTTGTTTTCCCATTAGACTTGATAAGATAATGGCCGCAGAGAGAACACAACCCGTCACAGCTGCTCGCGCCTGGTTAGGGGATTTCCGAGGAATAAAATTACGCGATATTGTGGCACGTTTTGACTTTTCCTGGAAGCAACGGTTGTGCCGGTGTAACGTTTTTCAGTGAGGCCCGTGTGACAGTGTGACACTACGGAGGTTTAGAAATCAAAACGATAAACGTAAACTTTGCGACAACGTTATTTTTCATACTACACATTCACTAGATTTTATATTGCATTTCGGTACACAAATAACGTTGTCGTTAACGTTTACGTTTATCGTTTGATTTCTAAACCTCCCTATTAACAATAGATTGACGGGATAAGGCGCGAATTGACAATGAGCGACACACAGAGAAACGGTGAGTCTTCCCAGTGTGTTTCAAACAATGGGAGTCACACAGAAAGATGACCACACTGAAAAACGTAATGCACCTGAGTCAAGGCGCACACCTCTCGCAGTGTACGACGATTCGAAGGCCATGGGCAATTTCGTCAATAGACGGCGCTACGGTTGCCAGCCTGTCATTGTTGCATTCGGAACGACCTGAGGCGAACTGCTTATCTGCCACTGGGCGGCGCATTTCACCTCGGACAAGTCCAAGGCAGCCATATTGTTTATCAACAAACCCACGTGACCGACCGTGGGACTATTTTGGCCGAATTTTGGCCTGTTAAGGTGTTCATTACATGTAAAAAGACAATGGATTTTTACGTCATTTAACATAAAGTTTAGCGCTAACACCAAGTTAGCGCTATCGTGAGTTTTGTGCAACCGGCCCCTGGCCTATTCAACGCGAGGCCTTTCAATTTCCACTGACTAAGAACCCAACATGTATAATCAGTGATCTCGCGCGAATTCGGTTTCCCGCCACGGCCACTTATTGCATAGATTACAGTATAATTCCAAATGCCTCGACGCTCTGGAAGCTGTACAAACGCGTTTATACAACGGGTCTTTCATTGTATACTTTCGATTTCATGGTTTGAATGACTTTGAAATTGTTAGACATATTTTCCAAACTTCAGTGGATGTAATTCAAAAACAACGCACTTAAGAGTTTTATTCTAATGATATATCATATTATTGTGTTTGTGCATTGTATAGGCGTTGTTAAATCTGAAAAGGAGAAAACACAACACCAGAGATAGCAAACCCTCTATGAATTCCGTATACATGTATATCAACAATAAAATACACCTACATCTATCGGATTAATTATCAATATTTTTTGTGAACGAATACATCAGAACGGGTATACTGTACATAACCTATGGCATGTAATCACATTTTAGCAACCTCTAGAATTAATTTCGACGCACAATAATATACTTCAAATCTTTTGACCAGCCGCTACGTCATCAACACGGTGCTAAATAATACTTATGTCATGACAAGTAAACTTGATTCAAAAGACCGTACGTCGAGGCAAGGTCTCCGAATATCTGCCAGTTATTGGCATTGTAATAATTTTTTCACCATCAAAAAAGATTTCTGATGTTGAAGAAAACCAGTACATGGCGTCAGGATTAAAAAGATGAATGGCCCTTCTTTTACTTATTTATTGGCATTGATTTTGTGACGGCCAACATGTTGAAGGACATGTAGGCCAATATTTTGAAAACGGCATTAAGTTCTAATGCGACACTATCGCATCATTTTCCTGGC
Organism: Notospermus geniculatus; assembly: GCA_002633025.1. Taxonomy (NCBI): domain Eukaryota; kingdom Metazoa; phylum Nemertea; class Pilidiophora; order Heteronemertea; family Lineidae; genus Notospermus; species Notospermus geniculatus. The sequence goes on along the minus strand of NMRB01000990.1, from coordinate 214,404 downwards.
TTCCGAACAATGGCATTACCGTCTAACAGTGTGTGAGATACAATGTACTCTCATTTCCGACTTCCTATTGCCAAATGAAATGATTAGCCAATGACCCATGTCGAAAAAGCTTCTTTTCTCGAATGTCCGTCGTCACAAAGCGTTTGTTGTCAGCCAACAGATTTTGTGACATCATGTCCATCAGCCTAAACGTCTGGCGATAAAGCAATGCACACTGGGTCCTCAACACTCCTCGACCAATGGTATAAACTCGGCTCACAGGCTAAGTTCCCGAGGTTTGGGTTTTGGTACTGAAGCGGTGAACATGGCACTTCAGTTAGTTCACGCCTGCCCAATCCGATCAAATTTCGTGGCCTAAGATTTACTGGCGGCATGGTATGGAGAAGAAAACAGACATTTCAGTATAGACATTTTGTGTTTTAATCAGATGCAAAGCGTATCAAAATATCCCGAAAGGGAGCTGGAGAAAATCATTTTGTTATTGGTTAAAATCAATCCCCATTGTAGTCAATAGGCCTCCACTTCCATGGCATACAGAACGAAATTTATAATTGCAATAAAATGAGTATTTTTCATTTCATTGGTGAGTTCTATCCATTTTTTGTCGATTGGCGGAATCCCTAACTCGAGAGACACTCCATTCCCTACCCTACTGAATCTACCAAATCGTTCACATTGAGTTTTTAATCTCGGCGCACACTGACGCCGTAAGTACTTCGCTCTGGAGGCAGGCATATCAAATGTTGCTACCAATACTGCACCTGCCCGCCGTGGACACCTGAGCCATATCCTACCGCAAAATTCGGTATGAATTCACCACCGCCTCGTACATGTATATGGTGGACGGTAGATAATAGGGAGGTTTCGCAAATCTGACGAAACACTGATAACAGTGTGGTGATTCAAACACAACATTATTTTATTCGTACGCGATTTTACTCATGCATAACTAATCGTGTTGACACTGGATAAGTACGAAATACGGAATTGGACTTCATTTCCATGACGTACATGTAATGTATTTCTGGAGATGGTTGATACCACAAATGTCCCTGCTGCCAGTGCGTCTTTCAGCATATCATGTTAGACCGAGAGAGTTATGGTGCATCTTGAATTTTTAAATTTCCACTTCGTATCTACGAAGTGGAAACGAAAGATAAATTTCAAAGTTTAATTTACACCGCAACTCTGTCAGTCAAACGTTATACGCAACGCTAAAAGACGCTCTTGCAGCAGGCGATATTTGTGGTACTAACAATCTCCTGAAATGCATAACGTCATGGAAATGAAGTCCAATTTCGTATTTCGTACTTCCTGTTTCGTCAGATTTGCGAAACCTCGTTGGTTTCAAACCGGCAGATACGCGGTAATGAACCAAAGAAGCTGCATTGTCACCGTTTGGTTGCTTAGCTCCAGTGATATGGGGCGGGACAGATTACTTTCTGGTGAATGCTATGGTATACATGTATAATGGGAGCATGACATTTCCTTCATTTCATGGAGAACAACAACTACAGTACGCGACAATCGCTTATCAAACGTTTCGATCATTCCTATTTAATGCGATTACATAGAGCTACGGTTAAAGGAGCCCGGTATTGCCACTTTTTCTCGACAGCCGGCGCCACCATCGCCGTGCGCGCTACTCTCCAACCCCAGGCACTGAAAAAGCAGTGTCGCTGCTGAATTCGCTGGCAACCTGAGGGCCAACCGCACAGGAAGTCCGATAGTGCTTTCGGTGCCTATCGGCGGTTTAGTTAATGGCAAAATGCGTTATAACTAACTGCCGATAGGCGCCGGTAGCACTATCGTACTTTTTGTGCGGTCGGCCCAGATTGTGGACAATTCACTGGATGTAATGGTAGATACATGTAATCCGAAAGCGACGACATGATGCATATGACTCGCTAATCGACTCACACACCTGAGACAAAGTAACATCAATTTTTGATCATAGAGAGGTATTGTTACAAATTCCCTTTAACCAAGTCCCGGATATGTCGACTTCGATCTGATATGTTGCTGTACAGTATGCAGCCCTTCAGCTGTGACAAAACCACGGCCAACCCAGGGGGAGAGATTAAAGGTGCTCTAGTTCGAATTGTAAACATTACGGTTTGTTTATTTACATGGTTGATTATAATAGTTATTTTTCCTCGGACAGGTGGCAGCACCATGTATACCAAAACATTAATGTTATCTATTTTTATACATGTATCTATCTTGATAAATATTCTTGTAACTGAAATATATTTATGATTTTNAATCTGATTGGTCCAGAAATCGTCAATCCGTCAAACACCATCCAACTTGTGCTCAATGAACGAACATTATCGAACTTGATCCAACCAAGTTTGATGAAGTTGACGAGGTTGGATGAGCAGTCCACATGGTGAAACTTTCCTTCAAAAACTTCATACAACTTTTCTTGGATGGAATTGTACAACAAAAGTTGGATCGTCTAGACAACCAATAGGTGACTTGCCCACAGAGCCAACTCGCGCGAAAAAAAGTCCTCGTGGAAGAGCACCATCGTAGATACACCACTTGGGTTTCTTGTAAGATGCTTCGGAACTCAAGCCACCACCAGCGAATCTCCGAAGTTGAAAGCAGGATGAGAAGGCCCGGGTTATCTCTCAGACAAACGCATGAGGGACATCAATCAGGTTTCGGATTACACTCGATGACTGTGATGACAACGGGTTGATCGAAGTCATTTGTTTTCCCATTAGACTTGATAAGATAATGGCCGCAGAGAGAACACAACCCGTCACAGCTGCTCGCGCCTGGTTAGGGGATTTCCGAGGAATAAAATTACGCGATATTGTGGCACGTTGACTTTTCCTGGAAGCAACGGTTGTGCCGGTGTAACGTTTTTCAGTGAGGCCCGTGTGACAGTGTGACACTACGGAGGTTTAGAAATCAAACGATAAACGTAAACTTTGCGACAACGTTATTTTTCATACTACACATTCACTAGATTTTATATTGCATTTCGGTACACAAATAACGTTGTCGTTAACCTTTACGTTTATCGTTTGATTTCTAAACCTCCCTATTAACAATAGATTGACGGGATAAGGCGCGAATTGACAATGAGCGACACACAGAGAAACGGTGAGTCTTCCCAGTGTGTTTCAAACAATGGGAGTCGCACAGAAAGATGACCACACTGAAAAACGTAATGCACCTGAGTCAAGGCGCACACCTCTCGCAGTGTACGACGATTCGAAGGCCATGGGCAATTTCGTCAATAGACGGCGCTACGGTTGCCAGCCTGTCATTGTTGAAAAGGTGTCATCTAGTGTGTATCCTCGTTCTTGCGGTCATCCGTGCCAGTAAGAGCGATAAAAGGCGTCACAAATTCCTAACAGTGGGCCTAAATGGCTAATTATGATACACAAAGCCGACCGTAACACATTGCAAATACAGATATACTGGCAATTCGCATTCAAGATGGCTGCCTTGGAATTGTGTCCGAGGGGAAATGCGACCGTACGGAAATTGCCGAGCAGTTGCCTTCGGAAGTTCCGAATGTCATTGTTGAAAAGGTGCCATCTAGTGTGTATCCTCGTTCTTGCGGTCATCCGTGCCAGTAAGAGCGATAATGGCGTCACAAATTCCTAACAGTGGGCCTAAATGGCTAATTATGATACACAAAGCCGACCGTAACACATTGCAAATACAGATATACTGGCAATTATTTTCACATTAAGGGTACAGTGACCAAGATATACTCGTTAAACTGCTAACCAGACAATGCAGACTTCTTAGGGATACCAATGTCAGAGGGACGGTGATTGCTCAGGCCAATGTACACAACTAGCAACCAACTAAGCTGGCAAGGTTTAATGAATATGGGGCCCTGATTGTTATGTTATTTTGCATAACATAAGTACACAGGCTTCTGCCTAGGCCTAAATTGTTAGAGGACTGTAGCCCCTTTTACACTACTATACGTGTTTTCAACCGTGCTCGACCCGGGTCGAGCACGGCGCGGCAAAAAAAGTAATGTAAATGGGTTGGCACGGCACTACTTTTATCCGGGCCGAATCCCCCAACAGGAGGTGGGTCCACTTGAATGACTCACCTGTAGTGATGTGCGCATGCTCATTTATCGGCCTTGAACTCAACATACGTCATCGCCGCGAATATTTAGATCCATGGGCGCAGCCATATTGAAAATGGCGGAGAGTTCCTACCTCCACAGAAAGGAGAGTGTCCCCTAGCGGGGGATTCAAATAGTTTTCATGGTCTTGGCCCATTTCTCATGGTGTAGTGTAAACGGCATTGAACGGTCATTTTGAGGCGGGCCTGGCCCGGGTCGAGCACGGCACGGTTCATCCAGGCCAAAATTCTGCGTAGTGTAAAAAGGGCTTATGAATGAAATGAGACGTTTTAAATGAAAGTAGCGAAGTTGCTCTGTTTGCCAAGCTGTCACCACATCCTATCGAACCAGTACACATTTTTTCTTTATAATTTGGATATCTCGTAAAATTTCAATAAAAGGAATTTGGTGTTGATCACTATCATCTTTATTGTTTGGACCTTCTGGAAACTCATCAGCCCTGTCGATGGCTTGGATATTGCATCCCGTCTGATGTGCAAAATCACATGTGTATAGACGCTCAAAAATACGTGACTTTTCTAAATATTAAATACATGTAAAAGGGAATTAGCAACAGATATTTGACGACGATATTTAACTTCTGGGATTTTGACTTGAAAGTGCCTGAAGAAGACCCCGGTGGGGATCGAAAATTTGCAAATATCAGAGACGATTTGGATTTATTAGGGAGGTTTCGAAACGTTAACGACAACTTTATTTTTGTACCGAAAATGCAATGCAAAATCTGGTTAATGTAGGCTATAGTATGAAAAATAACGTTGTCGTAAAGTTTTGGTTTATCGTTTGATTTCGAAACCTCCCCATTGTGTTAGATAGTTAACGACAAGAACTCACTAATTTATGAAATCCACGACTTCAACGAAACGCGAATCCAGGGACAATAAATCTACTGCGTCTACTGGGAAGACATCTCCGCTTTGCTGATGAAACTACAGTGTATACTCAACTTAACGGCGAGCAGACATTAAAGTGTAAAGTCGAATGGCACCTCTACCGTTGTTGAAATCAAACTATAAACCCAACTTTAACTTTTTTTAACACCAGTCTACCGTATCCTGAAACCTTTCAGTGGAACTCTCATTAAGCGCTACAATCCGAGCATATTAAACAGGTGTACCCATTTACACACTGGGTGGAGAGAGATCGGTGAGGTATAGAGACTTGCTCAAAAAATCTCACGCCCAGCGGGATTCGAACCCGTACCCTCTTACCGCTAGTCGGAGACCCGAACCACTACACCACCGTGGCTCCCCACATCAACGCGTTGATCCTTGGATGGAGTCTTTTTATGAAAAAAACAACGTATTAACGGACTAAAAATCTGAACCCGCCAGCAACTGGAAATTTGCCAATAGAAAATCCTTCAAGGCGACACCACGGATATATATGGACGCAATGCCACCTATTGTTTCCAGTGTGTTCTTTAATGAACTCGAAGGTCAGGGAAACGAGGCCAATCGCGTATCAATTATATGGAATTATTTCCACCGTCATCATCTATTATTTGTTCAGGCAAAAATTCATACCAAATGGCAAAATGTATGTTAACCATTGGCGACACTCCTTTCCCCGACCCTTTCGCTCAGTTAAAGGTACTCTAGTTCGAATAGTAAACATTACGGTGTGCCACCTATTGTCAACTTCTGGTACTAACAAATCAGATAGAATCGAATTCATCTTGCCTTTCACAACTTTTTGTTTGTTTTTGAGCGTAAGATCGTAAATATATTTCAGTTACAAGAATATTTATCAAGATAGATATAAAAATAGATAACATTAATGTCTTGGTATACACTGTGCTGCCACCTGTCCGATGAAAAATAACTATTATAATCAACCATGTACAAATCATGTACATGTAAATAAACAAACCGTAATGTTTACAATTCGAACTAGAGCACCTTTAAGTCCTGTAGTGGTACAGAACACTGTTTATTATTCGAATGATGTGGCCATGAACATGGAGCCGAGCATTGACATCGGATGACTGCCGTCGATTTATAGTGAAATCAAGCTCTGGAAACTGACAGTGGCAAGGACGTTTCTGTGACATCGAATTCTGGACCATCTTCGTCAGAACTAACTTTCTTACACACAAAATCCAAAGAACTTAGTAATACCAGAAACATGGCATCATGGAAAGATTTCTACAAAAAGTATCTCGGTTCGATATTGGCCCTGGCTGCGTCGCTTTTTTCCGCCCTCAATGGCTTTGTCTTCGTTTTTCTTCAACCTGCAGGATTCGGCGCCGTGCAGTGCGTGTTCTATCGTTTGGCCGTTTTGGGACCTATAATGACCGCTTATATCAAGATCAGTGGCCAGTCTCTCGTTTGCAGAAACCCGTACGTCTGGCTGGGAAGTATTCTTTGGGTACTGCAGATACTGCTATTCTATGCAGCAATTTCCTATTCGTTTGTCTATGGCGACGTTGTGACGATAAGTTTTCTGAGCGTGGCGCTGATTGCAGTTTTAGGATGGCTTGTTTTAGGAGAGGGATGTGATTTTATAGACTTTATTTTAATCACACTGATCATCATAGGAGCCGGGTTTGTTGTGCAACCAGAATTCCTAAGACAAGCTTTAGGCACTGACCAAGACGCCATCGCAACCAGATGTTTGTCGAATATGAATACGACGAATTCTTCCCAGCAGAGCCTTTCAGAAACACCATTTTGGTCGACGACAAGGTGTGACCGAATGGTGAGTTCCGTGTTCGCGACATTGTCCACACTGGCGGTCAGCTTGTGGTACATCGTATCAAGGAAGACCAAGGATGTTTATCATGGAACAATCATGTTGTACAATTCTTTTATCGGTGTGATAATATCATCCGCCGCGGCGACGATCTTGTGGTTGTGGACCTTACCCAGACAGGTCGAGCCTTGGCTCTGGATGTCAGCATTCTGTGCATCTGGTGGCCTTGGCTTCGGCTTGAAAGTAGCCGCATTACAATTCGAAACAGCAGCAATGGTTGCAACTGTAAAGAGTACGCAGATTGTCTTCAGTTACATTCTGGGAACAGTCTTTCTTCAAGAGAAGCCGACACTTCCAAGCTTGATTGGCGCCGTGACAGTTTTCTTCACTTGTACTTCATTCTGTGTTCGTCGACTTAAGAAAGTGCCGAAGGACGAAAACGGGGGCCATGAGGTGGCGTCAGCGTTATTAGAAAATGACTTGAGCGATGACGATTCGGGGAGTGAGTAGGCCTATGATTTTTGGGACCTAACTGTGACACTTATTTTACGCCGCTTTCACGTCGTCAAATTGACAAATGTACTGGTATCATAAAATCTGAATACCCTTGATATAGACCCCCCGGCCCCAAGGAATAATCTAAGGTCGGTTTTTGTTCAACGAGATGGGATCTATGGCCATTGAAACCGTGAGCGTTCAAATAGACTCATCAATGGACAATTAACAGAATTACATTTCATGGACAATTTTCAACATTGATTCGCAAATTATTAAAAAAACTACGTTATGTAATACAGTTATATTCCACGTCCATTGAGAAATGACTCTCAGCATCAACTAGCATACAATAAAAACTGAAAGAATAGCACACCTATGGTGATGTAAGCAATTGTTATTGCAGTAACGGAATTAATCAGAGCGGTAATTCCGTTACCAACTAGAGTGCTACCAACTAGAGTGCTCTTTTGTCTTTTACATGTAAAATGCATGCAAGATATTCCGAGGGTCGTTTCTCTGCAAGTATGCAATAAACGTTTTCTTTCCCGTAACTATGTCTTTGTAACCGATCAATCAGGGTGAAATTGCCTGATTCTCTACTGGAGAATAGCCCTACAATTGGAGCTGAATGGGTCAATGTCGTCCTGGGTATACTTTATGTTTACCCAGGATTATCCTGGGTAATCATTTTCTTTACCCAGNAAGACCAATCCCTACAACTTTTCAAAAGGGACCGATAGTAAATTCTCAAGGACTTAGGAGCTATAGGCCTAGTTCGAGGCCACCCTTCATTTCATGATTTACGCTGAATATCAACCTCAATACACCACTCGGGAACTCCAATCTGGGTAAAGTTAAGGATCCTTATGTTTACCCAGGGCCGTCCTGGGTAAAGAAAAGGATTACCCAGGATGATCCTGGGTAAACATAAGGTATACCCAGGACGACATTGACCCATTCGGCACAATTGGAGCTGTCGGTCAGTTGACCAATAGAAGTCACTACGGTCCAATTCAATGCCTAGCGGACCAGTCATGGTTATTTGAGCACCAATCAGGAGAATTTTATATTGTATTGGTCCGCTAGAACTTTGCTGCCGTCTTTTGGCAATAAGCCCGGCTGACTGCTCCTATTGCAGACGAAGACTGCATTCCTATGCCGTTATTTCATCCGCTGTAATGTTTATTGACAAAAGACAGGCCTACCAAAATGTGAAACCCGAAATCGACCTTCATCCGCTGTAATGTTTATTGACAAAAGACAGGCCTACCAAAATGTGAAACCCGAAATCACACAGAGCAAAACTTGCCATACGAATCTCATAGAAAAACCGTATGATCTGATGAGCACACCATAGGCAAAAATGGTGTCAAAGCAGGTCATCGGTTCTTTTGGCGTTGGCCTACATAACGTACACAGTGTACCATACAATGCCATAAACGCTAATACATCACGCACATGGCGGCGATTCGGCCTACTTCACCACAAAAAATAGCCTACTGCCTACACGTCAGTATCGAGTCTGTCGTACATTGCGTAGTAGGCTATAATATTAGATCTTCGAGTGTGTTCGAATTTGCCGACAGAAGATGATTTTCTCCATATTGTCCGCTGTTAGTGTTCAGACTTCCCTCGTCTTTCTTCTGGTGCTGTTGATCTCGTGGCTCGTCCTACGAGAATGGCTGACAGGCAAGAAGTATAACTTAGCACCGGGGCCAAAAGGACTGATTGCCAATGCTTTCGACAACATTTCCCGCAAGAGGGGTAAGTAATGCCTCTTTCTGGTATAATTGAGGTGTTCTGCAGCTCACCTCGTGATTATGGAAGTCACACAGTAGGCACTACATCAATATCAGTGCACTGCACTGTGCATTATCAGCACTATCAGAGTATCCCACGAAGCATTGGGCGGAACCGACCGGTTCAGTTTCCACCTCTTATATGCTTAGTTCCCACTGTCGTGGGACACTATAGGCTAGGAATAGCATGCTAACCTAAGGTACAAAAGAAAGAACGTTTCTGGAAAACGAAGCCGACTAATCGGGCTACTAATGTAGATCAGTCTGTAGGTTTCTAAATGTAGGTGACCGAAAAGAGGAACAAATAAGGAAGTGCTGCTCTCCGTGCTGGAATCAGTATCCTTTTTTCCAGGTGGACACAACTCCATGGCCCACACAGCTAAAATGCGCGAACGTTACAAATGTGACATTAGTTGCGTGACTGCTGGCTGGCGGGTTGCAGTACTATTGCATACGTTTGATTTGATCAAGCAGACGTTCGTGAAGAGGGAGGACCTGGTGGACAGGCCGCCGTCGTTTTTTTTCATGCTTCAGAAACACAGAGGTGAGATTTGATGAAGCAGTTTTTATCTTTTCGATTATACATTGAACGCCATCTTGAGTCGACGATATCGCTTGAAAGAATCACTACCTACAAGTATTTTGCTTTTAAGGGTTAAGTGGTAGCAATGGAAAGACTTGGAAAGAGCAGCGACGGTTCACCTTGAGCGTCCTGAGAGATTTCGGCATGGGGAAGACCTTGATTGAACAGAAAATACAAGAAGAGGCCGCAGAATTACTAAAAGAATTCGAGAGTTACGTCGACAAGGAAGTTGATCCACAGTACTTGATAAGCACCTCCGTATCAAATATAATTTGTTCGATAGTTTTTGGTCAACGCTATAAGTTCAACGACGAAGAATTTCGCAACTATTTGAAAATGATAAATTTCATCTTCACGAAGGCGCGACGGGCGTCTTTGGCTACGGATATGTTCCCGTTTTTACACTACTTACCAGGAGACCTCTTCTACATAAAGAAAACAATCAATAATCATAAACAGCTGATGTCCTTTATTCAGACAAAAATTGACCAGCAAAAAGAATTTTTGGACCCAGACAATATTCGCAGTTTCATCGATGCATATTTGGTTGAAATGCAGAGGAAAGGCAATGAACCGGACACAACATTCACTGGTAAGCATTGAGACATTCCACACTGAAGAAAGGGTACAGCCGGTTAGAGTTTCCGAGTATCAGTAAAACACAACTAAAACTTGAAACTATACCAAATTAGGTAGGCCTACATTAATATGAACATTACTCATGAGTAGCTCGTGTGTAGCCAGTTTATAGATTTCAGCACTACCCGGCCGGTGGTTTTATCCTTTGCCAGGGACGGCATTCGATAGGCCCACTACACATCTCACATGAGGAAACCGAGGGTATTGGCGCTGTGGAGTCCTTGAGAGTTGAACTACACGCTACAAACTTTCCCCCCAACTCACTCTTCCAGATGACCAACTCCGAGCTGTGATCTCCGACCTTTTCCTTGCTGGCTCGGAAACCACAGCATCCGCCCTCCGATGGGGAATCCTATTCATGATCCTTGAACCAGATGTACAGAAAAAAGTACAGTGCGAAATCGATGACGTAATCGGACGCGAGCGCCGCCCAACGTCAGCAGATCGAATCCATATGCCATACACGGAAGCAGTGCTAATGGAAATACAACGAATGGGGAGCATCGTTCCTTTTGGGGCCCCTCATGGAAACACCGAGCATGATGTGCGAATTGAGGGATTCGATGTCCCCAAGCAGTCGGTTGTGGTGGGCAATGTCTGGGCAGTGCACCACGATCCGACCTATTGGCCATATCCTGACGAATTCAACCCGAAGAATTTCCTCGACGACGATGGTCAAGTGATATACAGGGAGAGGCTCATACCTTTTCTCATCGGTATGTGAATACTCTGCCGAAAAAAGATGCCGCTTGAGAAAATACCCACTAGACCTGAAGAAAATAAATTCCTATGGCAAATATGCCAACACAACTCATCGTTCATGCCGAACTTTCAATTATATTATTAGTTCCAGATTTCACCGCTAGGACATAGTGCTGAATCAGCATTACAGTCAAAGCGGTCGCACCGGGAACCAGTTTTATCAGATCACATGAAGAAAGCAGATACTGACAGACCGCCATACATTTTTGTGTACATTACGTGTATGTTCCCTCAAGATACGCACTCCTCTTTTTCAAATAAGGCTTCAAAGCTACATGTATTAACAAAATATTTTTATACATTTCAGGTCGACGTTCCTGTCCCGGAGAATCCCTGGCAAAAATGGAACTTTTCCTTTTTTTCACGTTCTTGCTCCAGCGGTACACATTTTCCATCCCTGCCGGGGCCTCACAGCCGAGTACCGACGGTATACTTTCCATAACATTGCAACCGCAGCCGTTTTCGGTCCTCCTTGGTACTCGATCAGATACCAAAGTTACATGTACACAGATGACAACAGGACCATCGAATGAAGCCTAGGCATAAGGACAAAACATGACAAAGGACAACCTCCCAAATACATTTTGATCAACTGAGAAAGTATCCAGCACTATCACATCACAGAGCACAGCATCTATTCTTACAAGGTATACAAGACCCTATACTGAGGGCACATCCATGGTTGCAGTCAGCAGAAATAATAAGATGTACAGGCATTGACTGATTTATCTACACTTGATATCTTGAATATTTTCCATTTTCCCCCGTGATTGAAACAGGTGTGACAGGAATCAGCGTCCTTGGAATGCAGATCCTCCAAACAATAGCCCGCTATTGTAAGGTTATATTCGAATGGTCATGCTCTCTCTAGCCATATATTCTAATCCCGCGCTGGACAATAAGACCGGACTTTGATTCCAGGGGGACTTTGATTCCTTTCACACATGTAACATTCCTCAAAAGCACGATGAAAGGAAATGCATGTACTTGCTACCAATCCATGTGTGCTCTTTTGTCTGAAAATGCATGCAAGATATTCCTAGGGTCGTTTCTCTGCAAATGTGCAATAAACGTGTTCTTTCACGTAACCCTGTCTTTGTAACTGACCAATCAGGGTGAAATTTCTTGGATTCTCTGCCGGAGAATAGCCCAATAATACCCGTTGTACACGTAGGATTTTTCACATGGTGACAGAAGTAATTGTTGAGAAATCGCCTTCTAGTGTTAGAGAAGTGGCGACAATTTAGTATATAGTGGAATTCGTCTCCTATATCTGATTGTTCGCAAAAAGCGCAGATCCAGTTTTCCCTTGGACTTTCCCAATTTCTACCCTTGACTGCAGGAAAGCGAGAGTTTCCAGTTCTAACTTTGGTTAAGGCTATCCTAGCCGATTGTGGAAGTGACACAAGATATTTCTGCATTTTGTGCTCGGCAAAAAGTCTGTAATTTGTGCATTTAGGATTTTCGTCAACCATTGAACGCCAACTTTGGCGATACTGGTCCTGTAGACGGGTTTTGACAATATTTTTAAGCCAGTCAGGTCTCACTGATTTTTGGTCAAGCCAAAAGTATGTGAGTCCGCATTCATTCAGGATGTTTTTAACTTTTGCAATCCACTCAGATTGGATTATATCCTTTTTCATGTAATTCCTTTACTATAGAGAAAAGAGTCTTATTCCACTTATCTTTAGGTGACATCAACAATGTATTCCAATATGCAATCAGTCTAACTTTAACATTAATTTCAATTGGGAAACGGCCAGTTTCTCCATAAACCATTACAGTTGGAGTGAATTTATTTACCCTTAANAACGCCTCTTTCTGGTATAATTGAAGTGATCTCCATGGCCCATAATCATAAAACTACCTAAGTCTAAGTGTGACACTTATCCTTTGTTCGACACAAAAGATAAGTGTCACATTTTGACTTAAGTATGTTTATGAATATGGACCCAGCTCAGTGAAAGGTCGTCTAATCCTATGGAACAGGGCCCATTTTCATAAAACTACTTAAGTCTAAGTGTCATACTTTTTTGTGTTGAACAAAGGATAAGTGTCACACTTCCACTTGAATATGGGCCCAGGGTACCCAGTGTCTTGGGTAACGGCTGCCTGAAGGATAGCACAGAGGTTAGGAATGGCCGTTAGGAGTTAGCGTTAGGCGGAGTAGGTTTTAAGGGCCAGGGATAGGGGGCCAGGTACCAAGGGTTGTGGGATAGGGGCCAAGGGTTATGATTCAGAGTGGACGATATTCACACTTTCAGCCCTACTAATATACATGTAGGCCCACACCTGTACTGCCTCCTAAAAAACAAGATCAGGAAGTGCAGCTCTCCTTGCCGTAGGCTACAGTATCCTTTTTTCCAGGGGGATCGCGCAACGTCATGGCCAAAATGTCTAAAATGCGCGAACGTTATCAGTGTGACATCACTTCCGCGACTGCTGGCTGGCAGGTGGCAGTAGTATTGCATACGTTTGATTTGATCAAGCAGGCGTTCGTGAAGAGGGAGGACCTGGTGGACAGGCCAACGTCGTTTATTTTCAATGTACTTGCGAAACACAGAGGTGAGATATGATGAAGCATCTTGTTATCGTTCGATACCTTGGACGCCATCTTCTGTGGGTGATCTCGCTTGAATTAGTTCAAAAATGACACCAAAAATAATTTAGTGTCCCACGAAATTCACAATTTCAAAATCACAAATTAGATTACAAAGCCTAGATTTGCAGTTGACTGTGTTCTAAATGCTGTTCGGCAGCAAAAACCACAGCAATTGCGCAAGTATGCTCTTCCTACGCAATAAATTCCCGATGTGAGCACTGTAATAAATTCAAGATGGCGGTGTTTGATTCTTTATTCAGATACCTTGATTGGCACAACCAATTCATTTTACGAATAGCTACATGTAGCTACGTACATGTACATGTGCATGTATTTTGCTTTAAGGGGTAATTGGTAGCAATGGAAGGACTTGGAAAGAGCAGCGACGCTTCACCTTGAGCGTCCTGAGGGATTTCGGCATGGGGAAGATCCTGATTGAACAGAAAATACAGGAAGAGGCGGCAGAATTACTAAAAGAATTCGAGAGTTACGTCGACAAGGAAGTTGATCCACAGTACTTGATAAGCACCTCCGTATCAAATATAATTTGTTCGATAGTTTTTGGTCAACGCTATGAGTTCAACGACGAAGAATTTCGCAATTATTTGAAAATGATAAACTTCATCTTCACGAAGGCGCGATGGGCGACTTTGGCTACGGATGTGTTCCCGTTTTTACAGTACTTACCAGGAGATCTCTTCTACATAAAGAAAACAATCAATAATTATGAAGAGCTGACGTCCTTTATTCAGACAAAAATTGACCAGCAAAAAGAATCTTTGGACCCAGACAATATTCGCAGTTTCATCGATGCATATTTGGTTGAAATGCAGAGGAAAAGCAATGAACCGGACACAACATTCACTGGTAAGCATCTTGAGAACACCGACATTTGAACAAAGGTACAGCCGGTTAGAGTTCCCAAGTAAAATCATGCAGTAAATAGAACTAAATACAACTTTTTAAAAAATTACAACTTCAACTTCAACAAAAAAATACAACTTCAAACTCCCGATTTGTAAAGTCAGGCAACATCGAACTAGGACCCAATGGAATGCGGAAGTCATGTAATGTGGCAGAGTTTTGCAGTTTTTAATCATGCCTGTCGACCATTTGTGGTAATTCCCCGACTGTTCGCGCTGTGCACCGGTTACATGTATTTAACAGCCGCGTGTGATTAAAGGTCCGTAGAAAATCCAACTATCAATTTCTTAACTTCCGCATTCCAATGGGCCAGTTGGATGTTGCCGGACCTTACTTTTTACGCCTTTAGTGGACACATGTATCAACATTACCAGTGAATAGCTCGTGTGATGAAGACGACAGTTTCCAGATGTCAGCACCACCGGGTGGCTTTATCAACTACCGGGGCGGCATTCGATGGGCCCTATCTCACATGAGGAACCCGAGGCTATTTTTTTAGGGCTGTAAACCTTGGTGCTGTGCAGTCCTTCATCATTACAACATGAATGTCAAAAGTTCCCCCAACTCACTCTTCCAGATGACCAACTCCGAGCTGTGATCTCCGACCTTTTCCTTGCTGGCTCTGAAACCACAGCATCTGCCCTCCGATGGGGAATCCTATTCATGATCCTTGAACCAGATGTACAGAAAAAAGTACAGTGCGAAATCGATGACGTAATCGGACGCGAGCGCCGCCCAACGTCAGCAGATCGAATTCATATGCCATACACGGAAGCAGTGCTAATGGAAATACAACGAATGGGAAGCATCGTTCCTTTTGGGGCCCCTCATGGAAACACCGAACAGGATGTGCAAATTGAGGGATTCGATGTCCCCAAGCAGTCGGTTGTGGTGGGCAATGTCTGGGCAGTGCACCACGATCCGACCTATTGGCCATTTCCTGACGAATTCAACCCGAAGAATTTCCTCGACGACGATGGTCAAGTGATATACAGGGAGAGGCTCATACCTTTTCTCATCGGTATGTGAATAGTCTGCCAACAAAGAGATGCCGCTTAAAGGAGCTCGACGTCCAAGTTGTAAACAAACTGGTTTGTTTACAAACAGTGGCCAGCAAACTAGTTTTATTCCTTCGTGAAGGTGGCAGCACCAGTAGCGCCCCGTGATCGTTAGACTGGTGCCCGGTCCAATGCAACTCACTCAACCACTCACTGGTTCTCTATCCACGCTGTGNGTATGAAAATATAATTTGGTCAGCCTCTGTTAACATTTATTTGAGTCTGTAATTTTACAGGTCACGTCCTGAAACTCTGCTGCAGGAATTTTCTGTAAAATCCTCTGTTTTTTCTAACATTGTACACGACCCTATATACATCCATGGTTGCAGCCAGCAGAAATAATAAGATGTACGTACAGGCATTGACTGATGTTCATCTACACTTGATATCTTGAATATTTTCCATTTTCCCCGTGATCGAAACCGGCAACATTAATCAAAAGCACGATGAAAGGAAATACATAAGTACATGTACATGTACTTGCTACCAATCCATGTTGACAACTTCTCGACCCTCATGATCAACTTCTCCTAACTCAAGTCACCCGTCATGGTGACGTGTTGACAGGATTGTGATTTTTTTGATAACCCATGGTGCGTATACGCTAGAGGGTGGTGTGACCGTTGGCTCTTTAACTCCGTTACCGACTGACCAACTCTCTCCAAGTCTGACAACACGGATTCCACGTCCATATCGCATTGGACCATCCTGTTTCGGTGCAATACGTCAAGGAACTTTGCGTCATGCAGTTTTCCAACGACCTCCCTTTTCTCGTCAAGAGAAGTTCTTATATCCTTCAAATGCTTTCGAAAGGAGGTAATCCCATTTGAGAACGTCTCATCGAAAATTTGGATTTCTTGCAATGTGTTTTCAATTCCGCCGAGTTCAGCTCGCTTCTGATTCATTTGTGATTGTAATTCGGAGATCTCCTCACGGAGTTTGCCGGATTGTTGGCGAAGACCTCTGACCATTTCGGTGTACCTTTCCTTATTCCTTTCTGCTATTTCTACTTCGGACGACACTTGGTCGTCCAATGTGACCTTCCAACTCATGGCTTTGTTGATTTTGTCATCTGTCTGAGTTAGATATTCCCCCATGGAATACCTGTATAGCTTCACTAGTTTACAGTTGGAATCTGCAGTATGGCTGGCCGAGCAATCTATGCACAAAAGTGTGCCACAATCCACACAAATGCGTTTCTCCCGCTGTCCGTGTTCCATACACAGCCGGTAGATATAGTGACTGACGCCCACACACGTTTTGATCAGGTGGTCTTCCTTACAGTCTTCACACATTTCAAGATCACATGTATCGCAGATGAATTTGGCATCTGTGACTTTTTGCTTCCACTTACAAGTGCGACAGTTCGGTTTCTTTAGCGAGCTCGCTATCCTGCTCGATTCCTGCTGGTCATCCCCTGAGAATAGGTCTACTGTCCTAACGCTCACAAGTAAATTTTCGACCCTGAAGTCACGTTTTAGGCCATCAACCCCTCTTCTTGATAGTATACAGTTGGTCTTACAGTTTGGACAAGGGAAATTGCACCACCTCCGACCATCGACGGGACTTCGACTGTTGACGTAATCAATCAGGCAGGTCCTGCAGAAGGCGTGGTTGCAGGGTCCGACGATCTTTGGTTTTATCATAAGTTCGAAACAAATTCCACATTCTAGTTCTTTCTTTATGTCACAGAAAGCTTTCGCCATTGCCATTATGTCAACGTCTTTTCTTCACCCTGAAAAAAACAACAGGAGTTTATTCAAGAGGACTACGGTTTGTTTACCCCCCTTCCGAGCTGTTATGGCCGACTTTCGCAGGATCGATGTCTATAAATGACAAAGCCAAATTATGAGCAGAAAAGCCTACCAAGAAATTTATAACGTCATCCTTGTGTCATTCAAATTAACGCACACAACAGGCCTACAAACGAGTCTAGTCTCACTACTGTGTCCCCCATCAGGATGAGAAAATTTCGGAACATGGGTATAAAATGCCCAATGTCGAGCGAATACAGAAGTCCGGTAGTTCACAGCAGCAGAGTCCATTTCTGACATATTGATATCTGATGACACAGGTTGTTTGATTAAATTAGGACAAAACCGTTTAACCCACATGGGCCCGTATTCATAATTTCTTGCTTGGCTTTGGGGTGGTTCAACATTTTCACAAGTCTACACAGAGTACTAGACTTGTTATGACCCCCTCCCTCCCCCCCAAAAGCGTGCATAAAAAGTGGTGATTCTTCTGCCCCCCATCGGACCCACAGAGATCAACATTTTCATGTCACACAGGAAGTGTACAGCTGGTGTTAACCCCTATAGTCTACGGTTTGTAGACTTGCGAAAATGTTGAACCACCCCAGTTACTAAAGTGCCCAATTATTACTGGCCAATATAGGCCGACACAACTAGAAATCATCTAGGCTAGAAAATTTATATGAATCATATAGGGAAAGTGACATTGAGCCAAATATACCTTTAACGAAGTTCGAAGTTCGAGAAGGCGCGTTGAATCCACGGTCGCCACTCATCAACTGGACACACTCGAGATTTTTCATAGGGGCACTGCTTTCCCAAGCGCATGCTTTCTATACCATTCATATCACAATAAGCATAATAAGAATTAGAATGAATGAACGATTGACAATACACCGCTGATGTTTCATTGGCTGGAAATTTTACTAGCACATTGTCTGCGAACAGTTGGCGTTGCTGGTCACTCGTTGCGATCATTGGGCTATGAAGTAGCATGATCAGCAACGAAATTACAGTAAACTCGGGTTTAAACCACCGGTTCATTATGTTGTTCATAAGCAGGTCAGCCTTGGCCTTGAGCGACCGATTCCAGCCATTCAGCACAATACTTGTTACGTTCTATTACATACATATGGGTCATTCCATGCCAAACCACTCAATTTTTTTCCGGCTCCTCTCCGATTTTGATCAAATTCAGCATACTTGTGGGTATCCTTGAGAAACCGCAACATGCCAAATTTTAGTTCGTTCAGATCATTTTTCATGGATCTAGAGCATTTTGAAAATTTGCCGTTTTTGCACAAATTAGTGACACTGAAACAGAAAATTGGCTATAATTCGTTAACCCACGACCCGATTTGCATAAATTTGGTATCATTATAAAGGGGAGAAAATTCCCTTTCCAATGATATGTAACACGATTAATTTTCTAGGTCATGACATTTTCAAGGTCATTTGATGTGTCTGTGACCGTTGACCTACTTTTTAGGTAATGTATATCAATCGATTTTCACGAAATTTCATTCAGCGATACGCATTGAAGTATCAATCCAGCCTGCAAAATTTCAGTTTGGAGAATCCACTGGTTCGGAAGATATTCAAGGGAGACTCTTTGACCTATGGGGTGTTCCTGTAACAAATGCTGGCAAAGACACAAGTCACATTACATGTATTGCCATATGTGTACATCATGTACACATAAATGCTGTCACACAGTGTTCTAGTGATCCATATGTTGAAAGTGTCATCATTAATGTCCTGTATATTAAGCTTAAGGGCCAGGTTGCTTGTTGCTTGTTTAGGGGTGCCCACCCAATAATTAACGCTGGACTAGTGGCTGGCAACTAAGTATGAGAATGTCACATACCGGACCACATACAGCTGATGTGGGCCATGAATCCTGAATGTTTCTTTCAACTGCAGTGCTATTTCTCAAGTTTCAAAAGCCGGGCACCAACTTTCACCAGGTAACAGTAATGCACTTCGTTTATATTGCTTGATTAATGCCGTCTTTGACAGTCGACGATGCTGATCAACGAAAAACAACCTTCCCCTCACAGAGACAAACGCTCACAAAAAATTCAGGTTGATCACTCAATGAGGTCTCAGGTTAATTGACGGAAACCGATTTCAAGAAGGCCACCATAGCCGGCATGTTGGATGGTCAGCAGTGCTGATTATCGAAAGGAACCTTCCTCTCATAGAGACAAACGCTCACAAAAAGATTCAGGTTGATCACTCAAAGCGGTCTCAAGTTAATTGATGGAAACCGAATTCAAGATGGCCACCATAGCCACCATCTTGTACGGGCGGTGGTGCTGTTTATTGAACGGAACCTTGCTCTCATGATAGGGACAAACCCTCAAGAAAAATTTCAGGTTGATCGCTCGAAGCGCTTTCAAGTTTATTGACGGAAACCGAATTCAAGTTGGCCACTATAGCAGCCATCTTGGATGAGCGGCGGTGCTAGTCCTAGAAAGGAACATTAAAACGAAGTGCATTATTGTTACCTGGTGAAAATTAGTGGTCGGCTTTTGGAACTCTGGAGAAATAGCACTTCAGTTGAAAGAAAATTTAGGATTCATGGCCTACATCACCTGTATGTGGTATTCTCATAGTTGCCAGCCACTAGTCCAGCGTTAATTATTGGGTGGGCACGTCTAATCAAGCAACCTGGCCCTTAAGCTTAATAATGCAGGACATTAATGATGACACTTTCAACATATGGATCACTAGAACACTGTGTGACAGCATTTATGTGTACATGATGTACACATATGGCAATTCATGTAATGTGACTTGTGTCTTTGCCAGCATTTGTTACAGGAACACCCCATAGGTCAAAGAGTCTCCCTTGAATATCTTCCGAACCAGTGGATTCTCCAAACTGAAATTTTGCAGGCTGGATTGATACTTCAATGCGTATCACTGAGTGAAATTTCGTGAAAATCGATTGATATACATTACCTAAAAAGTAGGTCAAAGGTCACAGACACATCAAATGACCTTGAAAATGTCATGACCTAGAAAATTAATCGTGTTACATATCATTCGAAAGGGAATTTTCTCCCCTTTATAATGATACCAAATTTATGCAAATCGGGTCGTGGGTTAACTAATTATAGCCAATTTTCTGTTTCAGTGTCACTAATTTATGCAAAAACGGCAAAATTTTCAAAATGCTCTAGATCCATGAAAAATGATCTGAATGAACTAAAATTTGGCATGTTGCGGTTTCTCAAGGATACCCACAAGTATGCCAAATTTGATCAAAATCGGAGAGGAGCCGGAAAAAAATTGAGTGGTTTGGCATGGAATGACCCATATACATAATAGTTTATTTTGCAAAATAGTCAGTTACATGGTAGAAGGGCGGAAGCCGAAGCATTATTCACTCCCATTTCGATTGTGGGTGTGCTTATGAACATAATGAACCGGTGGTTTAAACTCGAGTTTACTGTATGTGTACATCTAGACACACAATCTGGTATTGTTTATTATACTCTCTCCAAATTGTGTGTACATCTACAGTAAAAATAGACCTATGGACATCATGTATAAAATGAGAAACTTTTTTCGTCAAAGCTAAAGTCATTGTACGCATAACAAGTAATCTCATACGTTACATCCTTAGACGTAACCAGATTGGTGAGATGTGAAAGGTTCCCTATTCTCAGCCATGACCGCCATTCACCAAACCTCGTTCGACGTGCTTGTGTGATAATGTACGCGTCTGTGTTGTTCAATCGGTTCGCCATGTTTTTGGTGAGATAATCTCGTCGGCCTGGTTTTATAACTTCGCCTGGCTCTCCATACGCCGGATTCAGAAACCACCTGATCTCTGGGGTTGGATCACCATTTGCTGCGCAGTTCAACTGTAAATACTGGAAAAAGGAATGGTGTGACACAGTTAAGATTCCAAATGAAATCGTCTTTATCAGTTGAGCTTAGGTGCTCTAGTTCGAATTGTGAACATTACGGTGTGCCACCTATTGTCAACTTCTGGTACTAACAAATCAGATAGCCTACCGGTAAAATCGAATTAAATCTCGCCTTTCACAACTTTTTGTTTGTTTTTGAGCGTAAAATCATAAATGTATTTCAGTTACAAGAATATTTATCAAGATAGATATAAAAATAGATAACATTAAAGTTTTGGTATACACGGTGCTGCCACCTGTCCGAGGAAAAATAACTATTATAATCAACCATGTAAATAAACAATGTTTACAATTCGAACTAGAGAGAGAGTGGGAGATCCAATGGCAAACTTCATATCATGATATTTGAATGGCATACATAAGCCATGGACTATGAGAAAGCACTTAGAAGGCTTCGCAAGTTCACCAGTAGGCCTACGGCTGAATCACTAGTGCCCCCGTATGCAGTAGGCATTAATAGGCCTAAAATGCGTTATATGAATCCACAGACCTGACTATTCCGCATCCTCTTGATATTGTAATAGCTGGTCCGGGTGGTTCTGGTAAGTTGAACAGGCTTGTACCATCTTATCGTGAAGGGTATTTCATATCTTTTCGGTGACTCAATCGAAGCTTCACCACCTTCTTCATCAGCGCTGCCGGTCAGTGGAGCGGCGCCAGCAGTAACAACAGCGCAGCAAATGTAGGTGGCGTTATCTACACCGTTAGGCAAAACATAAGACCTTTCACGAAATGCTGGGGAAGTGAAAACGGCGGCAGTGGGCATTCTTTGAGGATTACCAGGTGTTTCGTATCTAAAAACTGTGATTTCTGGAGACATATGAGCGTTCATTGTGTCAGCCATGCATTGAACACTGGGCGGGAAACCAGCTCTTCGGAAAGTCGGTCGTGGCAGAGGTACTATCGTCTGGCCATCACCATCAACTGAAGGTAGAGGATCGAATTCGCCTGCCTTCTGATTGTAGACACGCATCGAAAACTGAGTTCCAACCATCTGAATATTTGAAAACGTAATGATCTTCAACCTAGCAAGCCAATATTCCTGAGCTGTGTGAAGATTTAAGGCTAGAGTTGTGTAGTACAAGCCCACGTCCTGATCCTCCAAGGGTGCAAATGTAACGTTGTTGTTGAAAATATACTTGTCTGGCAGAGAGCTGACCCAGTGCTTGGTATACTTAATATTCGGGCGTTTAAGATTTCTAAAATCGTGTGTTGGCTGTACCGGGATCATTTCAGATTTGGAGTCAAAATCTGCATATTTTGAAAACCCGAATAAAAACATTCCAACTAGCTCTGGGTTGTCCTTGACGCGTTCCATGTGACTTTTTATTGTGAGATTCTGGCCCATTTGTACCTCGTGTATAGGTTTTGGTACCTCCATAAGAACAGGCATCGTGAAGTTGTGTCCCTGCATCCATTCCCACGTCAGAACCCTTGTTTGTAGATAGATTACATTGCATGGATGACGCACGAAGAGTCTGAAGCGAATTTTTCGCTTTGGTTTATCTAAATTGATATTGGTTCCAATAAGCGTGAAACGAGCCGATTTGTTGTCCCCGGCGTAGCTTGCGCTGTAGCTGTAGTGACCGTCCCCTGAAAAATATCAGAAATACTACACATTCCTGAGCTCTTGTTTGATGAGCAAACTGCCAAAGTAAATGTAGTGGATAAAGCAACAATGAACAAAAAACCACAAGAAGTATAGAGTGTTTTCATTGTGGCCATATTGGAGGTATAAACAAAAGAATTTTTCACCAGTCACGGTCCATGGAGATTACATGTAACTTCTATTGTTTTGGAAGTCTGTTCTTTTGTTGTATACCTCCAACATGGCCGCTGTGACATCTATGGAAACAACTTAGGCCTACCTGCCGGCGGAATGAAGTAGTCAGTCACTTTCCATCCAGTGTCGACTTTTCGTAGGAACCAACTTGCTTCCAAACGGTGTTTGTATGAAAACCCAATGTCGACTCGGATTCCATCACGAGGAAGGGTCTGGTACTTGTACTCTGTCAGGGAAGGGAGTATGATCGGTCCCTTACAAGGGTCTTGACTTTTAACCTACAAAATGAAAGCACCCTAGGTGCGACTCTCCTTTTTTGGTGCACGGAATCACTGGGCTAAAACTTCCCTTTCTCAAACGTGGCAATAGGAGCTGTCAGCGAGTTGACCACTAGGTGTCACTAGGGCCCAATTCAATGCATCTAGCGGACCCAGTCATTATCGATCGAGCAGCGATCATAATAGATTTCCTGTACATTTGGTCCGCTAAGACTGTGCTGCCATCTGTTAGCAATATGCGCGGCTGACTGCTCCCATTGGTGAGTGAAAGGTAGTTTAGTATGTAACAACCTGTTCGCCCTGAAATATACTATGGCATTGTGACCTATTTTGCCGCTTGGACCATTCTGGATATATTGGCTGGTATTCATAAAAGTTAGCAAATGCTTATACTTAAGATTTGCACAGCGAGGTCCAATGTAAACGTACTGCAAAACTTGAAGTAAAAGCATTTTGCTAACTTTTAGGAATATCAGCCATTGTCGCGGACGAAAAAAAGAAAGAATAGAGTAAGACAACCGTGAGTCTACCGTATGTGTAACGCATTACAATTTGTTTGGGACCAGCGTGGGGAAGGTGCATATTGGCCTCAACCCTCAGCGAGACATTCAGCCATTCGGAGTCGCTTGGTACAACGAAGCAAATAAAGGAAAATTCGTCTAAAGAATGGTTCTGCGCAGAAACTTACTCCATTCGAAGTAAAAACCAGCAGGAAGACCGCCCAGGGGAAAAGCTGCATACAGGGTACCATGGTAAATGAACTTGCTCCCGCCATGAACGTAAATATCCTGCGCTAATGTCAATGCAATATACATGTAACAGTCCACGGATTGAGATTTGATTGTCGTATAGTTCATAGAATGATTTTGACCCAATTACAAACGATTTTGCAAATTTTCTCAGCAACACTTCAAATTATGTTGCATGTTCACAGATTGGAACAGTTTATTCACAAGTGCACTGGACGGAAACGCCGCAATCGACGTCATCTTCGTATGTACTTCGGCAATTTCCGACGGGCCTCCGTACATATCTCGACTGTATTATGGGCGCCATCTTGCGCAGCGATACAGCGGTGAATTCTACCGCACTGCGCCGGAAGTGAGAAGCTTGACCGACTAACATCCAAGTTGCATCCGCATGTTGAATAGTCCCTTGAAACGACGACAATTTTGCTCGTTATTCAACATACATGTACATCGTGTACATAGCGGATGAATATATTTATTCCATCATTAAACAGGCATTAAACCGGTGTTTATAGCAGGTTTTTCGGTGTTTTTGGTGATCTACTTTATAACGTTTGCTTGGCGTTTTCCGGCCATCTTGTTTGTCACATGACCAGATGAGATCACATGACCACTGAAAATAAGTAGTCTCTGCAGTATGGCGGCCATGATACATCAGAGTCAATGACGATAAATTAATAAAAGTCATGACTCTGTGGTTCAGAGTGGGAAACGCCGCTGTATTAAATAGGAAGATGAGTAGGAATAGCCATGACGGACGATGATGGTCCGACATTCCATATACCAGTAACGCTCTGACATTGAGGAAAGGCCTCGGTTCTTCTGAAATAAAAGACAAAGCATAACGGTACAATATTTACCATCTATTTCGTAAAATGATTTCAACGTTACAACTTATTGCAATTAAACAATGATTATAATGATTTACAGCGTTTCAATGCCTGACTTTCTGAAAGTTTGTATTTTTTAAATCGTACATCAAAATGCTGACGGCCACTTCTAGAAACGGGAGCAGTTTCTCAACGGAAAAGCGAGAGTTTCCGGAACAGAAATTCATGCCCTTACCCTGACCCCGTCGTAAATCCATAAGATTAAATATCACGAAAACGTCATCATTACCCTATTATGCTCGGCTCAATAACTAAATTACTATTCGATAAAATTGGACCTTCTGCATGAACCTTTTACCATCCCGTTACATTTGTCGGTAACATTGGACAACNATTCATGGAGATATGCCGGAAAGTTAGCTGGGCATTTATTATTGACTAAGGGTGTACATGTACATAGGCCTATACATGTACATGTACAATACAAAAACGTTTATAAAGCACATACGGTATCCTATCCTGGGCAAAGCAGACAAAGCTTGTATTTTAAATTTGGCTGAAAGAAAGTTAAGAAATACATACCACACTCTGGCAGAAATGAAGTTGCAGCGAATTGACAAATGATGACGGGGATGATGATGATGATATGATGGCGATGGATGTTGCAAAGTTACACGTAAAGCAAGATAAAGTATTGAGGTATCTAATACCTCCATGGGTGAAGCAACATAATGCATGGCGGCGATGTTGATGAACACACACATTTTACAATCAAGATGATAATGATGATGATGATGATGACGATATCACAAAGCAGTAGATGACAAATAAAATCAAAGTACAGGTGTGAAAGGAATCCAAGTCCCCTGGAATCAAAGTCCGGCCATATTGTTCAGCGAGGGATTAGAATACATGTATATGGCTAGAGAGACCACGACCATTCGAATATAACCTTGCGGGCTATTGTTTGGCGGATCTATATTCCTTGGACGCTGATTCCTGTCACACCGGATGTAACGTTTTTCATTTGGCCGTGTGCCAGTGTGACATTACAATACTAAGTAGACTGACGGAATAAGCCGCGACTTGATAATGAGCGACACACAGAGAATAGTGAGTCTGTTACTCAGTGCGTTCCAAACAATGTGAGCCACACACAAAAAAAATAGGCACACTGAAAAAGAGAACGCAAACATTTCACCAGCATTCATACTTGACAGCGTGTTCAACGGCGTAAAAAACACCCAGCAGCTGTAATGAACACGCGTGTCACGGTTACTCGACTTAGTTCCTGTATTCGACACCAGCAGTCTCTCATAAAATTGTGGTTTGGGAAAATACACTTCCACGGAATGTCAGCCATGTTTATATCAGAAAGAGGCCACAGGTGTAGAAACCATGTCCTGTGATCATGATGATACTAATGCTGCAGTACTTTGGCTGTACAGCAGCCGAGTGTGCTAATAGTATCAGTGGCTGACTTTCCGAAAAGGTCTATTAACTGCAATGAGAAACCTTTGGGCACCACATTAAATGTGTCGAATAGAAAACCGTTTGGGTTACAATTTTCATTTCAATTTCTTTTCCAACGCAACAGTGTCCATGACAACTATAGGACGTTGACACCAACTATAGAAATAAATGCCCTCTTGTAATAAGGCACCAATCCCACTACGCTGGTTCGCGCACATACACATTTTATCAAACACAAAGGATACATTACGTTTGTGT
>NMRB01000990.1:125077-186238 GCA_002633025.1 Notospermus geniculatus | reverse complement strand
TGAAGGCCGACTGGTCTGATGTGGGCTTCTCGACGCTCCGCCGCTTGGGCTTCACCTGGAGAGAGATAAATACAGACATTTGACATCAGGGGACTGTCTACAATGGTACATGTAGGCCTACCTACCTTTAACCAAATGGAAAATGCATTGAGTTAATGGTACCATTAACTTAAAGTCACTTTATGAAACAGGCCCCAGTTCTGTAGGCCGTTTTCTTCTATAGGAGCAGTCAGCCGCGTTACTGCCAAAACAAGACGGCAGCAAAGTTCTAGCGGACCAATACAAAAAAAAAATCTTCCTGATTGGTGGTCAATCAAGCATGAATGGGTCAGGTAGGCATTGAATTGGGCCTTAGTGACACCTATTGGTCAACTGACTGACAGCTCCTATTGGTCAGAGTAGCCGTGAGTGGAGAGAAAAAATTGTAAAATGACACGTGAGAATTGGTTCTTCCTGGTCAGCAGAAACGTGCGATGGCATCACATGTTTGCTTCGAAGCAGGCCTACGTCACTTTAGACAGACTTATACATGTAGGGCCTACATGTGTACCTCCGGGCAGAATTTTCCAATTGTCGGATCTGTTTCCCTTTGAAGTACGTTGAAGTAATGCATTCCGATTTCTTTACAGGGGTCAAGGACGTCATAAAGACAGTAGAAAAACTCCTTATATCGTCTGAAAAACATGAAATCCGATGAAAAATAAGTGAAAGTGATATAAACGGGACAACAAAATGAAAGAAAATCAAAGTTTTTAATGTCGGACATTTTTTAATGGATCTTTAAGCCGGTGACAGACTGGCGCGTCCTGCAGGCGTTCCGCCAATCAGATTCTTCCGTAGGTGTTTCGGTCCGTGTTATCGCCTCCCTGATTGGTTGAACGCTTTCCCGACGCGTTGCTTACACGCCAGTCTGTCACCGCCTATAGGCTGACTTTACATCGGATGACACGCGGCACGAACACGCAGGCGAACAATGGCTTCAGAAGGGATTCATCCTCATGAAACCTTTGTTCGCCTGCGTGTTCGTGTCGCGTGTCATCTGATGTAAAGTCAGCCTTATAGCCCATAATAGGTTTCCAATACAATGTCAAGCGAGCAATTGATGCCTACGTTCTCATGAAATCTATGTTATTCCCAAAGATGAATCAAACTTTACCTACTGGCATAGTCTCATGCGGCCAAGTTGATCTTTTTTCATGATGAGATCAACAGATTCTGAAAAATGATTGTTCACCTCCACAAGGCACTTCTTTGCCAACTGAGTAAAATTCGCCGGACATCGAGTCGCAAGGCACGTGGTTACCAACACTGCAAGAAAAATGAGATGGCTGGTTAATTAATGCTACTAGCATAGTGACCCATGGCGAACACATTTTGAGGGAGAGTGTTTGTGCTTGAATATCCTGTGGTAGAGGGTCTGTTGCTTTATTGATGAGTGTGTTTGGAGAGGGGTTGTTTCATGGCTAGGAATCCATTTGTTAATCGTTTACCGTCAAATCCATGAGCAATGAGGAGCAGTTTAGACTTTCTAAACAGCAGCATCGCGTCTGTGGTGTAAAACCTCTTCGATCAATCACCCTAATGCCAAGATGACCCAGATTCATGATATGTTCACATGAGTCCTACTGTGTAGTTTGAGTATCTGTTTACCAGCTACTGGTAGCTCGCTGGCATTCTGAGACTGTCTGTCTTGTAGATGGCAGCACAGGTCACCACACTACTGATTTTTATCTCATTTTCACACAAATAATCACTTCATTTAAAACCAAAATGCCGTAAGGGCACTCTCCTCCTATTGTACTGTACACATAGGCCGCTCGTCATACGCCTCAAGCCCTAACTAAGGAGGAGATAGGGCACAAAGTCCGGTCCACCCGAACTGTGTACAGTCATTGCATAGCAAGGTATAGCAGATAGCAGATAACAGGTCAGCTCAGGTTGAACATATCCAACATGGCTAACGTCCATTATATTAAGATACGTAGGCCCCCTAAATGTATCACGTATATTTTATGGTTATAGGTATTCAAAGATGGACATGAAGGAGCAGCTGTCTGGACAACGTGCCATCGGTAAATAATCCCAGATTTGATTTTGATTTGATTTGATTTAAATTTATTTGACAAAGAACAATATATTTAACCAGAGGTGTAAGATGAAGCAAAATAATTGTCGGGGAGACTCACACTACGGCCAGAAGAGACCGCTAGCGTGTGGACCACCCCAGGGTATACAACAATTATATATGGTTGGACAGGGTGTACGAAGAAGAGTACCGGTACTGCGGAGCTGGGGGGGGGGGGGGTGAGAACTTGTTTGGCCGTTTGTCTTTTTATTGGTCTAAGAAGTATCTAAGGAGCCGGNGAGCTGGGGGGGGGGGATGTGAGAACTTGTTTGGCCGTTTGTCTTTTTATTGGTCTAAGAAGTATCTAAGGAGCCGGGCAAACAGTTTGAAATGTAGCAAGTAGGGTCGTGGTGTCGAATGGTAATTTCTGTAGTAGTTGATGGTAACTGTGAAACTGTGGATGAATATTTTGTCAAAGATACAGTCTGGCAAGGTGTTAATGAATTTAATTATTTTAAACTTGACATGTTTTTCAGCGAGGGAATGTCTGTGAATGGGAATACTCGTCGAGATGTTTCTGGTCTTATAGTTGTGGATATTGTTGTCCAGAGCCACCAAGGTGACAGTTGTGAATGTTTCTAACACCACTCGGGGACTAACCAGCGGAGGGATGGAAAAAATGATAAATTGATCTGCCAGAACATTAGTAGGCTAAAGGGCAGGGGGTCATCTCCATCAATTCATCGATATGGTCTAGTCGTGGAGTAACTAAGGATACCAGGCAATAGAGTTCACATCGGGTCCTCTATTGGCGTCTGTCTTTGGCATTACAGCTGTCTCTTTCACACGAAACTCCTTTATCATTAGTTTTTTTTTGTCTTTTTCGCTAAAGCCCCACTCGTTTTGCTTTGCGTGATTCTTCCAACAAGTCGGCCAAAGTTTTCAGTGCTATTTCCCTTAAACGTTTACAGTGTATTACTTAACTTCTTCTTTTGCAAGCAGTCTTCTTTTTTTATGGGCTGATGTGTTGCTAAAACCTTCGCTTCCAATTCCTGGGCTTCTTAAGTCAGTTTCATCATCTCATACATCATCGTTACAGATCAAACCGCCCACGACATTTAAGGCTGGAAATACTATCACTCAATTTAAGACCTTATTGAAGACGTGGCTCTCCTGCCAACATCCATCTGGCACTTTGAGCTCGAGCAGTGTGACCTGGAAAGGCGCTGTCGAGATGGCTGTTCAATTCTCTGTGTCTTTCATTTTCTTTTTAGCTCCACTGTGATAATCCAGATCTGTTACTTTCTCAAGAACCGTGTCTCTTGCCATGACGATATTTTCATGCAGAAAGTTTCTTTCGAACCGTTGATGGAACTGCGTTCACTCGGGATCGTTTCCTTCCGGGCCAGTTGGTTGGCAACCAACACCTCCATCACAGGGCAACACAATGAATGGGGTATTTGCATCACTGATGGTTTTCCGGAACGACCATTCATCCAGTGCAAGTAATTATTGTTCTGATAAAGCAGGTCCCTGAGGTACATGTACATTGTGTAATGTTCTTGTTGTCAAATAATGGAAAGTATTCTGTTTTTCATAGAAAGATTTCTATGAGGAAATCTACGCCAACCGCACTGTAAAAAGTCGTCCGGTACAGGACGATAGAGGTAGAGGCCAGTGAG
This sequence comes from Notospermus geniculatus, assembly GCA_002633025.1. Taxonomy (NCBI): domain Eukaryota; kingdom Metazoa; phylum Nemertea; class Pilidiophora; order Heteronemertea; family Lineidae; genus Notospermus; species Notospermus geniculatus. The sequence goes on along the minus strand of NMRB01000990.1, from coordinate 182,491 downwards.
GCAAAGTCTCACGCCCAGTGGNCTGACTTACTAACTCGGGCGCCCGAGTTATGAAATAAATAAATAATGCCGCCTTTCGTACATGTAAGTCGGGCGCCTCAGTTATAAGTCGGGCGCCCGACTTATAACTCGGGCGCCCGACTTACGAAAAATAAAAATATGATGGCCTTTATCAGCCACCGTAAGTTAAGCTCCAGACATGGAATTCTGGGTATAGTATTACAGAAAAGGTTGACGTCCAGAATCACCCTCCAAGCAGGGTCGAACACGCTCCGGATTTCCCAAAACGCATGCGTGTGTTTCCCAGAATCCTTCGCGTGTATACTATATCGGAAGAATGGAGATCGGTGGCGCTGTGAGGAGATGGGTCCAGAATTTGAGATGTTTAAACACGGTCACGTTTGTGATCAGTCACTATACTCTGGGACGTAAACAATCCCAAATCAGCCTTCTAACACCTCAGTGACGAAGAGATAAACGAAAGAAAATTGCCATGATTTGCTGAAAATGAGCGAATGGGTGTCGTGTTCGTCATTTCTTTGCTATCAAATGAGAACGTGCAGCAATTACTTCAGACTTTTCCGACAAATTTAATATAAAAAAACAGATGTGAAGAAAGCCATTAGGGTCGATGTGAATATTATTTGTGTTTTGTAATCCGTGAAAAGTCTACATTGTCTGCTACATTTTGCATTCTGCATTTTCCCTTTTGCTAATTCTGTAGCCACCCGTTTCTCATGTCTGAAGCAAGAGGTACGTTTCAGAAATTTTGAATAGCACGAACAAAATCCTTCTTTTTAGCCTATTTCCTAGGATGCTGAAGCTTTATTACTACAGCCAACAAAGGAACCTGAACCCCGTTACATTTATTTTCCAAATTTACGATCAAAAACAAAGCATATCGCATGAAATCTCCGTACATTAATCTCTGATTCGCGCGGAAAGCAGTCTTAAATCTTACACAACATCATATCAAGTCACCGGCCATTGTTTACGAGGCTTTTTCCTGTCGTTAATGATTTTAATGTTGTCTTACGTTCACCATTGCTTGGGGACTTCATAGTTTACACAGGCGAAGGAAATTGAGGGAAATTAAAGTTACTAAATGGCCGGATTTTTTGCTTGTTTTCACGGATACTACAATGTTATTAAAAACATTACCTTAAAAATTCGTGTTGAAACCGGATTCTTATCGATGGGTTGGCCAAGCTGACAGCTGACAAGGCTGAAAGCTTTTACACCCGGTGATTGGGCGAGCCAAGATCTTGAATTAGCTCGAAAATGAGCAGCAACAACTTAGAGAGTGCTGATGATAAGACATTTCCCGATAATCATATAGTAGTAGATCATCTCAGAACTTGAAAGTGAGGTCAAATACGTTATCATGCATTTGACATCAGTATTTAAAGCTGGTTTGGGGATAAGTCGCTGCTAAGAAGTTTGCTTTTATCAAACGAGTGATGCACAATGAGCTTACATAGAGCCAATCACATCCAATTACGCTAAGGAAAATGTCCCTTTGTTTCTCAATACAATTTGCTTTCAAAGACCAGACAGACGTAATGAGAATGTGATAGGAGCAATGCCTCTAGTTATACCGTTCATCTTCACAGACTCTGAGAAGTTCGACTAGTGTAGTTCGCCGTTCTTGTCGTTAGGCTCACTCAAAGTTCTCGTCACCGATTGTGTCACATTCAACTTCAATTTCTAAAGCCTTTTCGAACATTTTTCAACATATCAAACCCCCAATGAGAATGACCTACAGTATTAACCTGTACCCTTCCACAAGTTTGCCAAGTACCGGAAACTTTTATACTCCAAATTCAAGATCTAAGACTACTTCATTAAATCGGGGCTATGGTCGCCCCCAGTGTGCAGTTATGCATTGAACAGGCCCACACTCCATTCTAGCTTATTGACTCTCAATAACGCGTGCTAGAAAATAGGAAGTGTTCGCAAAGCCCCCGAAACGCCTACGCGAACGTCTGTCCTTTTGTTCGGTGCTCTCTTCGTGGCATCGAACAATGGGATTGGCGTTCGCGTTGGCGTTTCGGGAGCTTTGCGAAAACTTTCTAATAGAGAGTTTTCGCAAAGCCCCCGAAACGCCAACGTCAAGGCCGTGAACGTGAACTCGCATCATCCATTTGTCAATGACCATAATTATCTGGGCCTGGGCTTGAATATCCAGAACCGGTCTTATATCGGTGAATCTAGAGTATATCACTTCAGTCTGCAAAAATTGTTGATATTACAAACATAAATTATAATACCTGCAGGTTATAACATTCTTGAACGATGTAAAAAGGTATCATAATTCCACCCAAACCATCATTAGGTTTTATGACGGGTAAATGTCAGCTATCCAGAAACAAATACCCTCATATTAATTTTACCCTAAGCCGCTGATTTACTCAAATTGCCATGTTGGAAATTATAAGACGGTACGAAAAGGTCGAAGGGTTCGGAATATTTCCAATATAATGTCGGATGTCCAAATCTTAAAGCAAGGAAGAAAATGTAGGCCTACTTAAAACGATATTCTTTCCTCCCTATCCTGCGCTAAACATACATGTACATACGTTAAAGGGATACCTCTATTGACAATGTTGTTAAACTACCACTTATCAACCTCGCCTCATGTAGAGTAACTCTCGTTCCCAAGGTATCCACGTATGCATTGCATTGTAATCATACATTAAAGCTGTAAAACTGGGGCGAAAGGCAAACCTATATGCCTATTGGAGAATGATGCGATCACCGCCGGTGGCGCCGGCTGTCGACAAAAAGTGGCAATGCCGTGGCCCTTGATTCAGAGATGACGAGAGAATCAAAATTGCAAGTAAAAATGATGCTGGATTGAAAAAAGAGGGACACTCGGTGTCTGGGTACCTACACTCGTCCCCAGTGTTTGGCCGTTGATCATAGGTATAGACACACTGGCATGATTGACGCCAAAACCGAAGGATGATCAATAGACGGCGCTGTTTGACGAGGGATCCAATCACAAGCGATCACCACAGGTTTAATTAAACCGACGCCGCCGTAACACAGTTTCTGATTGGCTAAGATACGTGTACGAAATGTACACTACATATTCATACTCGTGGCAGATTCCCAGCGGGGATTCCCCCAATCGGACAGCTAACGCCATCTAGTAGTAATACTTTAAGGATGACACTAAGCGAAGCAGTTTCAGGGTGAGTTTAGTGCCTGGGTAACTGTCATGCGAACTTCTGCTTCTTTCGTTTTGGTTCCAATGTTCATCACAATGTAACTGGTGATTCTGGTAGTTCGTAAGGAGATTAGCAAGATAGGTTATCTCGGAGGGACACCCATAATTCAGTGACAGAGTCTTTTGTTGTCCTCAGAACTACATGACACAGCTTTGACATGTCAACAGCTTATAATTTTACCAATTCATACGCGAAAGATGTTGACCGGGGATGATGTCCACAAGGACAACAAAACAAACATGACAATTTCGTGGCAACTGCCCTGGGAAATTGGCCGTAAAGTATCCTGATGCGATCCAGATAATACAGCAAGTGATTTATCTCGCCCTTTAGGAGGGGGTTTTAACAGAAACACAGATATCATGCTTGATCTATGCGTCATATCTGCGACCTGCTTACGAAGGATTCGAAACTACGGCGCAAAAGTGATTCACAGTTTGTTTATGTGACAGTTGATAACGCAAACAAAGTCAGGTTAAATGGAGATTGCATAGTAGGTTAGCCATTCATCTGATATCTCAGGACAGGAGATGACACGACAGAGTAGCGCGGGTATGGTTTTATTGATTCGGGGAGGAGGTAACTGTCAACTGGCCATTTTGGCTGACCGTGGCGTTTGGAAAGAAGGTCATGCTCGGAGAACAATTCACCTGTCCCCCCCCCCCCCCCAAGACCATGGGAACAAATTTAATAAGAAGTTCCCTAGATCAACGCACTGGGAATGCCCACTCGTGAGACTGATTCAGCCAGTTATAGGCCATGGGGCAAACTGAAAAAGCTGTCATTTATGTAACCATGCCAGGTAAGTATCTGTTTTTTTATATGTTTCAGAGACACTTCTAATTACATAAGAAATCCCAAATGTTCTGGTTGATTTGCATGCACATTACTTTNTCTGAATGTGAATGACTGGTCGCACAAAGGCCAGTTCCGTGGATTGCCACTAGGGAATGAGCTCAGCTATAGGTAGCCCCCCGCCTTAATAGTCTTTCTTTTATACCTAACAGTTAGTTCTTTAATTGACCACAGGGCGCCACCAGCTGTTTGACCAATCAGTGTTCTTCTTTCAGTGTCGAACGCTGACGAATACGGAGTATGCCAGCATTAGCTAGGCCGAGGCCATAATAGCATCAAGACCACTTTGACTTCTGCAATATTTTAATCAGCGAAGACGACCAACCAACACGTTTCCAGGGGAGTTTTGAGAGAAAGTCAATGGGTCACATGAATAAAGACTAGCAAACGTTTTTACTTCAGATTTGTACAGCATTGCCTAGTGCATTTGTACTGCAAAATTCAGGTACATGTAAAAGCATTTACTAGTCTTTATTTTATACGACCGATTGTCAGACAATAATCGAATCTTTTTCTGCTATAACCTGAAAACTTTTCATAAGAAGTTTCCTATACACAAGGCACCGGAGATGCCCGGCCCCACCCACGCGGTATCGAACGCCATCACTAGACCTCCGCCGTAGCATCGAAACCGATTTTGGCTTAAAGCTCTTCAGTACGCGTACTTTAATCGTCGATGTGTCTTTTTTTATAGTTCACCGATCTCTGTCTATAAACAGGTGTACTCTAAATTGATATCAAAGACTTGGCAAACGACTCTCACATTTCAATATGCCAAGAGGTTACTGACATCAGAAAACGCTAAGAACTCGCCCGTTGATTAGAACTTGGAGGAGAAGAGAAAGTCATGGTTCCCCAAGATTAGAAGCACTCTTGTCGCCTAATCTACACTACGGAAAACAACTTTTATTCCGATTGCACTCTAAGATTTTCCGCTTTTTACACTTTGCATGACACTGACGTGAAAAAACAAAAGAGGGAAATGATACGCGCTTTGATACATCATATTGGCGCATAACAAAAATGAGGAGAAATGTAAACACACGCCGCTAGCGGCAGTTTCCTGTTTCTTGTCAAACGTAAATTTCTCCTTGAAATTTCCTTTCATAAAGTTGTATTATAGTGCTATTAAAGAACATATACGATGACTGTATCGTATCATAAATTTAGCGGAGGCCTCCCAGGTTGTTGTTGCATCAAGAAGCACGTCAGAAGAGAACGCTGAATAGACCAATTAACGGTGCTTCGAAAGCTGCCAAAGAGCCCAAGCTCGTCCTCGGAACAAGATCCAAAAATAGGCGAGGAATTCATCCCCACATGTCAATTTTATCATCGATCGTATAAATTAAAGGTGATAAATCACCATCGTGTCTGCATTATTGCCCATTACATAAAGTACACGAATACATGTATATCGTTCAGAGAGGCAAGGTTGGATGTAGAAACCACTTTTCACATTAACGTTTGTTAATGTCTTTGCTGATTTTTTTCGGGTTTTTATAAATTTTGGGGCGTATTCTAGAAGCTTCCTTAATATGGCCCAAAGGTTTACCTTTAGCTATTGTTTGCAGGGCAGAATACAAAACTAAAGGGGACATTAGGAGGCTTTTAGAATATGGGCCTGTATCGATACTTAGGCCTGTCTTCCTCTCATGTGCACCATTCTTATTTGCACCGCCAGCAGTTACATCATATTCAATGGGCCATCAATTGAGAGGATCGGGACGATCTCTTAAAACCGCTAATGTCGGATTCGACCCTTGGGATACCTTTGCTGTAAATTTTTTCCAAAACTAACGATGATGCCATCAGTTTTCAAGTTTTCTGTTCGTCTAATGTAAGCTAAATTGAACATCGCCAACAAGGCAATCATTACATTTTTCAAGAATCGTCAAGGACCAGGTGGAGTACGTCTACGATCTCTGTCAAGGTTTAAATCGGAAATCAGACTCCATCAAAGCCAAAGGATGGAGGAAAAAATAACCTGTTGGAAAATGATCTCCATGTGACGTTTAAAAAACTTCTTCAGAAGTTTCGTCTCTAAGCAACGCGGGTTTCAAAAAATAGTTCCCGGGGTTCCATCTAGAAATAAAAAAAGGCGACAGAAAAACATACATGTACGGGTTTTATCGTTTTATTGACCCACAGTTTCTTCCTGGCGGAACTGTCGTCTAGGATTCTGTAATAGTTTCTCATGCCGTGAATTCTAATTCGAAGTGGGGATCAAAGGGGGGGGGGGGTTCATCAGCAAAATAAGAAAGCATCACGGCTTTTGAGTATTAAACGCTGCATGCAACGGGTATCCCATGAAGTGTCGGAAATTCCTTCTTGTCTTGAAGATGCATTCATGCAAAGTGAAGAGGATTTTTTTTGGAGTTTTCAGGCGGTTGTTGACATGCGGTGATCCGCAATGCGATTGGATGATATACGCCGAAGCTGACACGTACACGTACCAGAGTTATTAGGGAGTTTTCGCAAAGCCCCCGAAACGCCAGCGCGAACGCCAAACCCATTCTTCGATGCCACGAAATGAGCACCGGACAAAAGGATAGACGTTCCCGTTGGCGTTTCGGGGAATTGGTAAAAACTCTATACACTCTTAGCCGAAAAGGTTCCAGATAGCACCTTTTGGGGTTCTTTGATATGCTACACCTGGAGAACCCCAAAAGGTTCTATATAGAACCCTCTGAAAGGGTTCTGTTAAAGAACCCTTTGGTAAAGAACCCTCAAAACACTAAAGGGTTCTGTTAAAGAACCCTTTGGTAAAGAACCCTCAAAACACTAAAGGGTTCTGTTAAAGAACCCTCAAAACACTAAAGGGAAATTGATGTGATTTCGGGGGGCACCTTCCGGGCAAATTAGTGGGCCATTGGTGGCAATTCGACAAGTGTCGGTAGAGCCATATCGGTCCTGATCGTTGAATTTGCAATGTCCACCTGTACAAACTTCCCCCGCCTTGCCTGGGCCATGGAGGTATTAGTAAGAATACCTCCATGCTTGAGCCAGGTTGGCACAAGGGAAAAGGCAGATTCACCATGAAGCAAAGTTTGCACCTCTTGAATGTGATATAACTTTAATCTTAGCCAATAGGCCGAGAAGCTACACAGAGTTCAGTTGGATGGGGTATACCAATGCACAGCACATATTCTTGTCTGGTTTATGTTATACAATTATAGTCTTTATAACTTTGAAAGAGAAACAACCACAACCTAAAATTTGCGTCTCATATTTCAAACCGTAGTTTATCAACATTCTTATTTGTTTGTTTTCGTGAGTCATCGGTTCTGTATTAAATTATTGCGAATTAGAACATAATTGTTGCTATCTGGGTTTACGCTCGTCAAAGAACCCTGGGTTCTACCCAATGCAGCAAAGAACCTTAGGGTTCTATATAGAACCCAGGGGTTCTTCAAAGAACCCTCTAAGAACCTTTTCGCTCGCCAAAGAACCCTATGGGTTCTACCAATGCAGCAAAGAACCTTAGGGTTCTATATAGAACCCAGGTGTTCTTCAAAGAACCCTCTAAGAACCTTTTCGCTCGTCAAAGAACCCTATGGGTTCTACCAATGCAGCAAAGAACCTTAGGGTTCTATATAGAACCCAGGGGTTCTTCAAAGAACCCTCAAAGAACCTTTTCGGCTAAGAGTATAAAGTACCTGCCTCCAAATTGGATTCTATGACCAGATTTCGGAGGAAATACACAGGACCTACGTGTACGTCCCTTTCATTTATGAATGCAAGATCCAAGTGATACGCTCGATCTCGCGACAGATACATGTAGTTATTGCGCAAGAGAAAAAGGCTCCCAATAAGCATAAATATTCTTTCCGGTGACGTCTTACAGCCTGGTGTTTGTGGTAAAGTACAGTTGCTATATATGTCGATTTCCGAGCGTACTGTAGCTTCATTACCACGTGTAATTCAATATTCGAATGTAAGAACGACAATAGTGAGGTTTCGCAAATCTGACGAAACACGAAGTATACGAAATACAACTTAATTTCCAGGACGTGATTTATTTCCGTACATGGTTGGTACCACAAGTGCGTCTTTTATCATATCACGTAAGACCGAGAGAGGTATGGACTTGAATTTTTAAATTTCCACTTCGAAAGATAAATTTCGAAGTTTAATTTCCACCGTAACTCTATCGGTCTAACGTCATACGCTAAAAGACGGTCTTGCAGCAGGCGATCTTTGTGGTACCAACCATCTCCTGAAATACATTACGTCATGGAAATGAAGTCGATTTCGTATTTCGTACATGTACTTCGTGTTTCGTCAGATTTGCGAAATCTCACGTATTCTCCAGGAACTTACCAGAAACGAGAAACAAGGGCATCAGCGGATCCATAATGATGTCTCGTTGGTAAATCTATGATTCTTGTTGTTTTTGTTGTAAGAGATGACCTCCTAATGTAAGTTACATCGCTTCTTTAGGTTTACATTTGGCATTCGGATTGCAGCAGACACGACCACAATCGATGCCTGAAAAGGATTAACCAAAATAGATAAATAATTATGATAGATCGCTGTCTTTAGAGTAAACTGCTTGTAGCAATTAACTGGACAACGTTCGTTTCCATAGTACAGCTTTCTCTAAAAGGTCACTTCGCCTGACCGGAAAGCAGATCTAGATGAAAGACGGATGTCCAAGTCAACTTTTCTGCAAACCTGTGCTGCCGTGTTGGCAGATGAATTAACAAGCTTGTGACTGTGTCGTCGACAACAATTTGTCTTTCTGGAGTTCGCGACGCGTCACGAGTAGATACCAAAGCACAGAAGAAAAAAATGGCCTAGGTCAATATCCATCATTCAACATAAAAAAAACTCTGGAGATAAAACGACAAATAAAGCCCGACCAATTTATTTGCGCTCAATCGGAATCAACCAGCATTACCAACCGCAGTGAGTTGCATTCCCATTGCTTTTTCTACTACCTATATCTCAGTGAGATATATTCAGCGCAGGAAGAATGGCAATCGCTTTGGGGAAGAAATTGACTCAGTCATATGGACTCCCACTCACTTCTGGCTGGCTATGATTAAAAACATCATGATGGCATGTCATTTTGTTATGATGGCAAATGCTCTCGTCGGTACTGGGGTAATTACATGTAATGTAACGTAATGTAATGTAATGGAATGGAATATAATGTCACGCAACAGATGTTGTGAGCAGTATAGTCAGAGTAGATGGCAGCACTATCGGTAAAGGGGGTTTATGCACGATTCATCTGGCTGGCTATGATTAAAAACATCATGATGGCATGTCATTTTGTTATGATGGCAAATGCTCTCGTCGGTACTGGGGTAATTACATGTAATGTAACGTAATGTAATGTAATGGAATGGAATATAATGTCACGCAACAGATGATGTGAGCAGTATAGTCAGAGTAGATGGCAGCACTATCGGTAAAGGGGGTTTATGCACGATTCATCTTGTTGAAAGCTGTTGAAAGTTGAAGGGTGTTGAACTTTGTTGAAGGCTGTTGAGCCGTCTAAACCCCCTTTCAACACCTTTCAAAGCTAGTGAAAGACCGTTGAAAGGTGTTGAAAGGGGGTTTAGACGGTTCAACAGCTTTCAACAATGTTCAACAGCTCTCAACATCAACACCTTTCAACAGATGTTGAATCGTGTAAACCCCCTTAGCAAATGCTTTTGCTTAAAATTTACACAAAGATGTGTATTACCAATGTACTACAAATTTAAAGTAAAAATATTGCTACACTGTATGAATAACACTCAATAAGGATGTGAGCTATAGGTTACAGCAAGGGCGAATTGTTTTCCTATCACATCGGCAGGATATAAATATTGATGTTCCTTTTCCAGACGACGTGTACATCAATCGTTTTATTCTTCTTCCAGAACAGCTGAAGAACCAAGAATGTGTGATCGATGAATTCTGTGACATGTTCCCATAATTGAATAACCGCGTTCTCTCTGTGTGTGAAATGGTCTTCATATGCGCAAAATCACCACTAACTGTTTACCACTAGCTTCTTCTAGGCCGGTGTTCCGGAGACCTTGTTACGGATGTTACTATTAAGCAGCTGTGATGGAAAATGATGTTCCAATGTGACTATATCAGGCGAACGAACGATTCTAGTGATTTAGTAAGCGATCGTCGGTGTCAGAATCTCCGACTTAAACCTTTACGACAAGAACACTTTCAACTATTGGAAACATGCCACGGGTTTCAATAGATGTCCATCCAATTGTAAATTTTCTGACAAACTGGGGTGATGCTCAAACCAGGACGGGAAAAACGTTTTCATGACAGCCTTTTCCAGGACACTATGGCTCAAAGTACACAGCATTGTAGCCATACATTGGCACAAGCACTACGCACTTCTTCCATCACCCACAGTAGACTCCAACGCAGACGTTTGCAGAAAAAGCAAAAAATCCAAAAGACGTAGAATTTTCCCAACTCATTCCCTGGGGTATCATAAAACCCACGTACACATGTAATTATTGTCTCTCGATTGCTGATGCACTGAAGAAGCGTTTCTTGAATATCCATTCAGGAGATTATTTATGGCGTTCTTTTCGTGCCAATTTCTGCCGACACATTCTCGTCTTAATTCACGCGGCCCACACACCACCACCACCACAACAATAGGCCTACCCCTACGCAGCCTCCTGGGCAATGATGAAACCTTCTGCTCCGCTTTCCTGATCATTTTCCGACGGTAAAGGCAAGTGTTGTCAGTACCAAACGTTGTCACCCCTAATGCAACCCTAAGTCTTGTTAGGTAATCAATACACATTCTCGATATCGCTTCTTTTCGGATTCTTTACCAGTTCAATTCACGTGACATGAATTCACGTTGCAATCAACCAAGTCGATGCAAAAAGGGTGGACGTAGACGGAACGTTCCAGGATCAACACACGAACAACACGCCTTCGTTTCACCACACATTCCACATTTTCTACTGCACTGCTACTGCTAGTTGTGCTACTGCTAGTTGTTGTCGTCAACTATGTAATATAAACTGACGGCAAAGAAATTATCGCCGCGTGATGTATAGCCGACGTCATATTTCAAGTTCTTGTTTTTGCAGCTTCAACTAGAATAGTGTGAAACGAATGCAAGAGCGGGTGAGATTTATGCGAATTTCTGCTGGGAATTGAAACTAGACCATGACATTCAATCGGACGTCACGTCTGCATCTCTGTAAGTGTTATGCTATCTGCTTTTTCGCCCGTCGTCGTTTTCTTACAAGCATTAGAGAGCTTCTGCAAGGTCTGATCTAGCTCATGACCGACGCATGATAATTGGTGTAGTCGGTAGCCAATCGATACGGAAGCCTACATACTGTATATCATCAGTAAACTAAACTGCAAATTGACTATACGCCCCGGCCGCGAATTTGTTTTTCCTGTAGCACACAGTATTCCATTACGACCAACTTTTTTCCCTACGCGATATACATGTAGCAAAGGTTAATGCTAATCCTAATCTTAATCTTAATCCTAAACCTACTCCCAGCACTAACCCTGACCCCAACCCTAACCCCTTACAATTACACAACCATTAATTATCTATTCATTTCGTTAAATAGGTTCGGGAAGTTGGCTACTAGTTCCCAGTTCCTAGTTCCTTATTCGGGTATACAGTGAATAAGGAATAAGTAGATGGTCACGCCAGTTAAGTTGTTTCATGGCTAGGAATCCATTTGTTAATCGTTTACCGTCAAATCCATGAGCAATGAGGAGCAGTTTAGACTTTCTAAACAGCAGCATCACGTCTGTGGTGTAATACCTCTTCAATCACCCTAATGCCAAGATGACCCAGATTCATGATATGTTCACATGAGTCCTACTGTGTAGTTTGAGTATCTGTTTACCAGCCACTGGTAGCTCGCTGGCATTCTGAGACTGTCTGTCTTGTAGATGGCAGCACAGGTCACCACTACTGATTTTTATCTCTTTTTCACGCAAATAATCACTTCATTTAAAACCAAAATGCCGTAAGGGCACTCTCCTCCTATTGTACTGTACACATAGGCCGCTCGTCATACGCCTCAAGCCCTAACTAAGGAGGAGATAGGGCACAAAGTCCGGTCCACCCGAACTGTATACAGTCATTGCATAGCAAGGTATAGCAGATAGCAGATAACAGGTCAGCTCAGGTTGAACATATCCAACATGGCTAACGTCCATTATATTAAGATACGTAGGCCCCCTAAATGTATCACGTATATTTTATGGTTATAGGTATTCAAAGTTGGACATGAAGGAGCAGCTGTCTGGAGAGACAACGTGCCATCGGTAAATAATCCCAGATTTGATTTTGATTTGATTTGATTTAAATTTATTTGACAAAGAACAATATATTTAACCAGAGGTGTAAGATGAAGCAAAATAATGGTCGGGGAGACTCACACTACGGCCAGAAGAGACCGCTAGCGTGTGGACCACCCCAGGGTATACAACAATTATATATGGTTGGACAGGGTGTGCGAAGAAGAGTACCGGTACTGCGGAGCTGGGGGGGGGGGGGGTGAGAACTTGTTTGGCCGTTTGTCTTTTTATTGGTCTAAGAAGTATCTAAGGAGCCGGGCAAACAGTTTGAAATGTAGCAAGTAGGGTCGTGGTGTCGAATGGTAATTTCTGTAGTAGTTGATGGTAACTGTGAAACTGTGGATGAATATTTTGTCAAAGATACAGTCTGGCAAGGTGTTAATGAATTTAATTATTTTAAACTTGACATGTTTTTCAGCGAGGGAATGTCTGTGAATGGGAATACTCGTCGAGATGTTTCTGGTCTTATAGTTGTGGATATTGTTGTCCAGAGCCACCAAGGTGACAGTTGTGAATGTTTCTAACACCACTCGGGGACTAACCAGCGGAGGGATGGAAAAAATGATAAATTGATCTGCCAGAACATTAGTAGGCTAAAGGGCAGGGGGTCATCTCCATCAATTCATCGATATGGTCTAGTCGTGGAGTAACTAAGGATACCAGGCAATAGAGTTCACATCGGGTCCTCTATTGGCGTCTGTCTTTGGCATTACAGCTGTCTCTTTCACACGAAACTCCTTTATCATTAGTTTTTTTTTGTCTTTTTCGCTAAAGCCCCACTCGTTTTGCTTTGCGTGATTCTTCCAACAAGTCGGCCAAAGTTTTCAGTGCTATTTCCCTTAAACGTTTACAGTGTATTACTTAACTTCTTCTTTTGCAAGCAGTCTTCTTTTTTTATGGGCTGATGTGTTGCTAAAACCTTCGCTTCCAATTCCTGGGCTTCTTAAGTCAGTTTCATCATCTCATACATCATCGTTACAGATCAAACCGCCCACGACATTTAAGGCTGGAAATACTATCACTCAATTTAAGACCTTATTGAAGACGTGGCTCTCCTGCCAACATCCATCTGGCACTTTGAGCTCGAGCAGTGTGACCTGGAAAGGCGCTGTCGAGATGGCTGTTCAATTCTCTGTGTCTTTCATTTTCTTTTTAGCTCCACTGTGATAATCCAGATCTGTTACTTTCTCAAGAACCGTGTCTCTTGCCATGACGATATTTTCATGCAGAAAGTTTCTTTCGAACCGTTGATGGAACTGCGTTCACTCGGGATCGTTTCCTTCCGGGCCAGTTGGTTGGCAACCAACACCTCCATCACAGGGCAACACAATGAATGGGGTATTTGCATCACTGATGGTTTTCCGGAACGACCATTCATCCAGTGCAAGTAATTATTGTTCTGATAAAGCAGGTCCCTGAGGTACATGTACATTGTGTAATGTTCTTGTTGTCAAATAATGGAAAGTATTCTGTTTTTCATAGAAAGATTTCTATGAGGAAATCTACGCCAACCGCACTGTAAAAAGTCGTCCGGTACAGGACGATAGAGGTAGAGGCCAGTGAGGCAAAGTCTCACGCCCAGTGGGATTCGAATCCGGGACTGGACCCTCTGACCGCTAGTCGGAGACCCGGGGGGGGGGGGCATATTCACGAAGCCTTCGCAACTTTGCGTGCACGCAAGCCTGTTGTTTAGCTGCCTATTGTTCACTGACTGCCTTACAATAGATTTGCGTGCACGCAAAGTTGCGAAGTCTTCATGAATATGGTCCTCTCAAAATGGGTTACCGTTAGAAGTTTGAAAATAAAATCTAATGTTATTGTCAGAGCCGCAGAATACTGCGTTATTCCTAAAACATGAAAAGGATACGTCATTCTACTAAAAATAGTTGTCTCTCTTTGAAGAGTGAGAAATTGACTTGATTTAGCTGTGATAATATCTAAACGACAACGCAACCATAATCTCCCAGTGTTATAATATCTCAATCAGGCAGATTGTGCCATTTTCGTGTATTCTGTGTCAGTCATTAGAATTTAGTGGAAACATTGTATAGGCCTACAAGACGACCGATTTGTTCCTTTTCAAGATAATTTTCTATTCTTATCTTGACCTATTTATATGTCATTTCTTGACATTTTCTCAGTGAGTGCATCGACCGCTTTTATCGCCCTTTTCATGGTGACCTTTTTGCAGGCAGCAATGGACTGCACGCCGGTCATTGCCCACTAGGCGTAAGACTAATCCCAAGCCATTGGATGATATTTTTAACCAATCAGGTGCAAACATAGAGGTTTATCCGAATTGAACCAATCGGTGAGGTGGTTCTGACCTGCTTGGTGTGATCTCCGGTAATCCTTTGGTCACACTTGATCTCCACGGTATAATTTACGGTCACAGCCAGTGTTCGTTGTTCAGATCACACCAGATGTTACACCGTATTAAACGCAACTCGATGTCAAGGATCAGCATTTATCTTTGGCTTCGATCAAAAGGTGCTCGACCTTACAACTCTTCAAGCAACCATCTTTGTTTTCATGACAGAAGTGGAGAGAGCATTATGTTTTACTTTTCCTACCTTTCAAAAGATAATTCTTGATAATTTGTCAGCGTGAAGACCCAAAGAAGCTCAGCTGTCACATACAGTGAGTACATAGTTAACTGGTTCTGACCCAATTTTGGTGGAGGGTTATTACAGATCATTATAATATGCAATTGAGGCCCCATAATGGGTTGTAGGGTCTGAATTCATTCATGACAGCGTAAATAGGCTTTTCTGCTTGGTGCCCTCTGTTCAGACCATGATATGGTCTAATGAAATGATCAGTGTCATTTTTGTCCATGACACTGGTTAATCCGTTGGTTCTGCATGGAAACCGAAACATGCTTTTTGATGGGAAAGCCGATTAGAATTACAAAACCACAAAAACCTTTCATTCATGAAACATCTGACTGACCACAACTTCCAAAACCTTTTATTCATAAAGAAACCAACCACAATCATCTGATGACCACAACCAGAAATCAACATCATTCATGCAATCAAGCTTTTCCAAATCAGTGACACTATAAAATGAGGATAGGCGATCACAAAATGACTTGGTCTAATTTCTCCTGTTCTGGGCCCCTTTTATGGACTTAGAAAATTTTTCAGCCACAACCAGTTAACTATGTACTCACTGTATATTTCTGAGACATGAGTTCAGTGGAATAGAAGGCGATGTACAGCAGTAAGAAGGCTGCAGGCGATGGAGGCTACTAACAGGTCTCATTATCCAAAAGAATGAGAGATTTTCACCGCATGGCGTCCTCTAGTGGCTTTTAACCGCCATATTGATGGCAAAAGAATTCAAGCTACTACATGTACTGCCTATGGGGCCTACTCAAGAAGTTGCATTACAGTTTAACTTACAGCATTCCATTACCCGGTCCAGATCATTAACACTACTGGAAGAATTACTGAGTTACTGATGTCACCTCACACTGGGCGAGATGGTCGACGTGTCTTTAAAGGGGCACTTTATTCCTTCCTTATCCTACGCTAAACATACCGTTAAGGGAGACCTCTATTGACAATGTTGTTAAACTACCGCTTATCAACCTCGCCCCATGAATAACTCTCGTTCCTCGGGTATCCACGTGATGTGTATTATAATCATATATTCTCCAACACTGGGTCGAAAGGCAGAACTACGGTATTGGAGAATGATGCAGTCACCGCCAGTGGCGCCTGCTGTCGACCAAAAGTTGTAATACCGTGTCCTTTAAGTTATCGTGTTCACTTGGATGATGTGATTAAGCGTTTAAGTCCGGGTGTGACAATGGCAGTGACCGCACCTAATGCCATCCCCTTCAAGTGACCGGTAAACTAATGGTAACGGTTTACGCCAGTATCAGCCAGGAGCTAGGTAAAAACCCGTGCTTTGGGAGGATGAGTTAAGCTCCAGACATGGAATTCTGGGTATAGTATTACAGAAAAGGTTGACGTCCAGAATCACCCTCCAAGCAGGGTCGAACACGCTCCGGATTTCCCAAAACGCATGCGTGTGTTTCCCAGAATCCTTCGCATGTATACTATATCGGAAGAATGGAGATCGGTGGCGCTGTGAGGAGATGGGTCCAGAATTTGAGATGTTTAAACACGGTCACGTTTGTGATCAGTCACTACTCTGGGACGTAAACAATCCCAAATCAGCCTTCTAACACCTCAGTGACGAAGAGATAAACGAAAGAAAATTGCCATGATTTGCTGAAAATGAGCGAATGGGTGTCGTGTTCGTCATTTCTTTGCTATCAAATGAGAACGTGCAGCAATTACTTCAGACTTTTCCGACAAATTTAATATAAAAAACAGATGTGAAGAAAGCCATTAGGGTCGAGGTGAATATTATTTGTGTTTTGTAATCCGTGAAAAGTCACCTGCTACATTTTGCATTCTGCATTTTCCCTTTTGCTAATTCTGTCGCCACCCGTTTCTCATGTCTCAAGCAAGAGGTACGTTTCAGAAATTTTGAATAGCACGAACAAAATCCTTCTTTTTAGCCTATTTCCTAGGATGCTGAAGCTTTATTACTACAGCCAACAAAGGAACCTGAACCCCGTTACATTTATTTTCCAAATTTACGATCAAAAACAAAGCAAATCGCATGAAATCTCCGTACATTAATCTCTGATTCGCGCGGAAAGCAGTCTTAAATCTTACACGACATCATATCAAGTCACCGGCCATTGTTTACGAGGCTTTTTCCTGTCGTTAATGATTTTAAATTTGTCTTACGTTCACCATTGCTTGGGGACTTCATAGTTTACATAGGCGAAGGAAATTGAGGGAAATTAAAGTTACTAAATGGCCGGATTTTTTGCTTGTTTTCACGGATACTACAATGCTATTAAAAACATTACCTTAAAAATTCGTGTTGAAACCGGATTCTTATCGATGGGTTGGCCAAGCTGACAGCTGACAAGGCTGAAAGCTTTTACACCCGGTGATAGGGCGAGCAATGATCTTGAATTAGCTCGAAAATGAGCAGCAACAACTTAGAGAGTGCTGATGATAAGACATTTCCCGATAATCATATAGTAGTAGATCATCTCAGAACTTGAAAGTGAGGTCAAATACGTTATCGTGCATTTGACATCAGTATTTAAAGCTGGTTTGGGGATAAGTCGCTGCTAAGAAGTTTGCTTTTATCAAACGAGTGATGCACAATGAGCTTACATAGAGCCAATCACATCCAATTACGCTAAGGAAAATGTCCCTTTGTTTCTCAATACAATTTGCTTTCAAAGACCAGACAGACGTAATGAGAATGTGATAGGAGCAATGTCTCTAGTTATACCGTTCATCTTCACAGACTCTGAGAAGTTCGACTAGTGTAGTTCGCCGTTCTTGTCGTTAGGCTCACTCAAAGTTCTCGTCACCGATTGTGCCACATTCAACTTCAATTTCTAAAGCCTTTTCGAACATTTTTCAACATATCAAACCCCCAATGAGAATGACCTACAGTATTAACCTGTACCCTTCCACAAGTTTGCCAAGTACCGGAAACTGTTATACTCCAAATTCAAGATCTAAGACCACTTCATTAAATCGGGGCTATGGTCGCCCCCAGTGTGCAGTTATGCATTGAGGAACAGGCCCACACTCCATTCTAGCTTATTGACTCTCAATAACGCTTGCTAGAAAATAGGAAGTTTTCGCAAAGCCCCCGAAACGCCTACACGAACGTCTGTCCTTTTGTTCGGTGCTCTCTTCGTGGCATCGAACAATGGGATTGGCGTTCGCGTTGGCGTTTCGGGGGCTTTGCGAAAACTTTCTAATAGAGAGTTTTCGCAAAGCCCCCGAAACGCCAACGTCAAGGCCGTGAACGTGAACTCGCATCATCCATTTGTCAATGACCATAATTATCTGGGCCTGGGCTTGAATATCTAGAACCGGTCTTATATCGGTGAATCTAGAGTATATCACTTCAGTCTGCAAAAATTGTTGATATTACAAACATAAATTATTACCTGCAGGTTATAACATTCTTGAACGATGTAAAAAGGTATCATAATTCCACCCAAACCATCATTAGGTTTTATGACGGGTAAATGTCAGCTATCCAGAAACAAATACCCTCATATTAATTTTACCCTAAGCCGCTGATTTACTCAAATTGGCATGTTGGAAATTATAAGACGGTACGAAAAGGTCGAAGGGTTCGGAATATTTCCAATATAATGTCGGAGGTCCAAATCTTAAAGCAAGGAAGAAAATGTAGGCCTACTTAAAACGATATTCTTTCCTCCCTATCCTGCGCTAAACACACATGTACATACGTTAAAGGGATACCTCTATTGACAGTGTTGTTAAACTACCACTTATCAACCTCGCCTCATGTAGAGTAACTCTCGTTCCCAAGGTATCCACGTATGCATTGCATTGTAATCATACATTAAAGCTGTAAAACTGGGGCGAAAGGCAAACCTATGCCTATTGGAGAATGATGCAATCACCGCCAGTGGCGCCGGCTGTCGACAAAAAGTGGCAATGCCGTGGCCCTTATATTAATTCAGAGATGACGAGAGAATCAAAATTGCAAGTAAAAATGATGCTGGATTGAAAAAAGAGGGACACTCGGTGCCTGGGTGCCTACACTCGTCCCCAGTGTTTGGCCGTTGATCATAGGTATAGACCCACTAAACACTGGCATGATTGACGCCAAAACTGAAGGATGATCAATAGACGGCGCTGTTTGACGAGGGATCCAATCACAAGCCATCACCACAGGTTTAATTAAACCGATGCCGCCGTAACACAGTTTCTGATTGGCTAAGATACGTGTACAAAATGTACACTACATATTCATACTCGTGGCAGATTCCCAGCGGGGATTCCCCGAATCGGACAGCTAACGCCATCTAGTAGTAATACTTTAAAGCCAGACACTATAGACAGATGGGTTATAATCGACGAGCCTAGTCTCGGTCACCCAGCCGCTGTTTCAAATCTGGGGAACCGTAGCAGTACTGTGTGGCTAGCTGCGCAAGACTACACACAGCATTGGGGATTCCCCAAGGGGATTCCCAAAACCTCGATGCAGGAAATGCTATAATATGTGGTTCTATGGCTCTATACACTACGCACGCCTGTAGATGAGGTTGCACTATTATTTCGGCCGAACTGGACAGTGAGTAGCGGTGCATAGTGTGCGGCTTTAAGGATGACACTAAGCGAAGCAGTTTCAGAGCGCGGGAAACGTAGTGCAAGGGTAGTGATTTGAAACTACGGGGTGAGTTTAGTGCCTGGGTAACTGTCATGCGAACTTCTGCTTCTTTCGTTTTGGTTCCAATGTTCATCACAATGTAACTGGTGATTCTGGTAGTTCGTAAGGAGATTAGCAAGATAGGTTATTCGGAGGGACACCCATAGTTCAATGAATCTTTTGTTGTCCTCAGAACTACATGACACAGCTTTGACATGTCAACAGCTTATAATTTTACCAATTCATACGCGAAAGATGTTGACCGGGGATGATGTCCACAAGGACAACAAAACAAACATGACAATTTCGTAGCAACTGCCCTGGGAAATTGGCCGTAAAGTATCCTGATGCGATCCAGATAATACAACAAGTGATTTATCTCGCCCTTTAGGAGGGGGTTTTAACAGAAACACAGATATCATGCTTGATCTATGCGTCATATCTGCGACCTGCTTACGAAGGATTCGAAACTACGGCGCAAAAGTGATTCACAGTTTGTTTATGTGACGGTTGATAACGCAAACAAAGTCAGGTTAAATGGAGATTGCATAGTAGGTTAGCCATTCATCTGATATCTCAGGACAGGAGATGACACGACAGAGTAGCGGGTATGGTTTTATTGATTCGGGGAGGAGGTAACTGTCAACTGGCCATTTTGGCTGACCGTGGCGTTTGGAAAGAAGGTCATGCTCGGAGAACAATTCACCTGTCCCCCCCCCCCCCAAGACCATGGGAAAAAATTTAATAAGAAGTTCCCTAGATCAAGGCACCGGGAATGCCCACTCGTGAGACTGATTCTGCCAGTTATAGGCCATGGGGCAAACTGTAAAAGCTCATTTATGTAAACATGCCAGGTAAGTATCTGTTTTTTTTTATATGTTTCAGAGACACTTCTAATTACATAAGAAATCCCAAATGTTCTGGTTGATTTGCATGCACATTACTTTTTTACAGGCATTTAAAAACAGGCTTTCTTCCAATTAATAGTCTTTCTTTTATACCTAACAGTTAGTTCTTTAATTGACCACAGGGCGCCACACCAGCTGTTTGGCCAATCAGTGTTCTTCTTTCACAGGGCGCCACACCAGCTGTTTGGCCAATCAGTGTTGTTCTTTCAGTGTCGAACACTGACGAATACGGGGTATTGCCAGCATTAGATAGGCCGAGGCCATAATAGCATCAAGACCGCTTTGATTTCTGCAATATTTTAATCAGCGAAGACGACCAATCAACACTTCCAGGGGAGTTTTGAGAGAAGGTCAATAGGTCACATGAATAACGACTAGCAAACGTTTTTACTTCAGATTTGTACAGCATTGCCTAGTGCATTTGTACTGCAAAACTCAGGTACATGTAAAAGCATTTACTAGTCTTTATTTTATACGACCGATTGTCAGACAATAATCGAATCTTTTTCTGCTATGACCTGAAAACTTTTCATAAGAAGTTTCCTATACACAAGGCACCGGAGATGCCCGGCCCCACCCACGCGGGATTGATTAAGCCAGTGTCGAACGCCATCACTAGACCTCCGCCGTAGCATCGAAACCGATTTTGGCTTAAAGTTCTTCAGTACATGTACTTTAATCGTCGATGTGTCTTTTTTATAGTTCACCGATCTCTGTCTATAAACAGGTGTACTCTAAATTGATATCAAAGACTTGGCAAACGACTCTCACATTTCAATATGCCAAGAGGTTACTGACATCAGAAAACGCTAAGAACTCGCCCGTTGATTAGAAGCACTCTTGACGCCCCTAATATAGGCTACACTACGGATAACAACTTTTATTCCGATTGCACTCTAAGATTTTCCACTTTTTCCACTTTGCATGACACTGACGTGAAAAAAACAAAAGAGGGAAATGATACGCGCTTTGACACACAATATTGGCGCATAACAAAAATGAGGAGAAACGTAAACACACGCCGCTAGCGGCAGTTTCCTGTTTCTTTGTCAAACGTAAATTTCTCCTTGAAATTTCCTTTCATAAAGTTGTATTATAGTGCTATTAAAGAACATATACGATGACTGTATCGTATCATAAATTTAGCGGAGGCCTCCGAGGTTGTTGTTGCATCAAGAAGCACGTCAGAAGAGAACGCTGAATAGACCAATTAACGGTGCTTCGAAAGCTGCCAAAGAGCCCAAGCTCGTCCTCGGAACAAGATCCAAAAATAGGCGAGGAATTCATCCCCACATGTCAATTTTATCATCGATCGTATAAATTAAAGGTGATAAATCACCATCGTGTCTGCATTATTGCCCATTACATAAAGTACACGAATACATGTATATCGTTCAGAGGGGCAAGGTTGGATGTAGAAACCACTTTTCATACTAACGTTTGTTAATGTCTTTGCTGATTTGTTTCGGGTTTTTATAAATTTTGGGGCGTATTCTAGAAGCTTCCTTGATATGACTCAAAGGTTTACCTTTAGCTATTGTTTGCAGGGCAGAATACAAAACTAAAGGGGACATTAGGAGGCTTTTAAAATATGGGCCTGTATCGATACTTAGGCCTGTCTTCCTCTCATGTGCACCATTCTTATTTGCACCGCCAGCAGTTACATCATTACTATTCAAAGAGAAGAAAAGCACAAAAATTGACACACAATATATGATAAATAAAAAGGCAATTTCCAGAGTGTTTGCGAATTTTCGACCCCAACCGGGGTCTTCTTCAGGCTTGAACTTTACAATCCGAAACTCTAGAACAGACTGTTCTAGAGTTAGAACAGTCTGTTCTAGAGTTTCTAGACAGTCTGTTCTAGAACAGTCTGTTCTAGAGTTTCGGATTGTAAAGTTCCAGCCTGAAGAAGACCCCGGTTGGGGTCGAAAATTCGCAAACACTCTGGAAATTGCCTTTTTATTTATCATTACTATTCAATGGGCCATCAATTGAGAGGATCGGGACGATCTCTTAAAATCGCTAATGTCGGATTCGACCCTTGGAATACCTTTGCTGTAAATTTGTTCCAAAACTAACGATGATGCCATCAGTTTTCAAGTTTTCTGTTCGTCTAATGTAAATTGAACATCGCCAACAAGGCAATCATTACATTTTTCAAGAATCGTCAAGGACCAGGTGGAGTACGTCTACGATCTCTGTCAAGGTTTAAATCGGAAATCAGAGTCCATCAAAGCCAAAGGATGGAGGAAAAAATAACCTATTGGAAAATGATCTCCATGTGACGTTAAAAAACCCCTTCAGAAGTTTCGTCTCTAAGCAACGCGGGTTTCAAAAAACAGTTACCGGGGTTCCATCTAGAAATTAAAAAAGCCGACAGAAAAACATACGGGTTTCGTCGTTTTATTGACCCACAGTTTCTTCCTGGCGGAACTGTCGTCTAGGATTCTATAATAGTTTCTCATGCCGTGAATTCGAATTCGAAGTGGGGATCAAAGGGGGGGGTATTCATCAGCAAAATAAGAAAGCATCACGGCTTTTGAGTATTAAACGCTGCATGCAACGGGTATCCCAGAAGTGTCGGAAATTCCTTCTTGTCTTGAAGATGCATTCATGCAAAGTGAAGAGGAATTTTTCGTTGGAGTTTTCAGGCGGTTGTTGACATGCGGTGATCCCCAATGTGATTGGATGTTATACGCCGAAGCTGACACGTACACGTACCAGAGTTATTAGGGAGTTTTCGCAAAGCCCCCGAAACGCCAAACCCATTCTTCGATGCCACGAAATGAGCACCGGACAAAAGGATAGACGTTCGCGTTGGCGTTTCGGGGAATTTGCGAAAACTCTATAATGTACCTGCCTCCAAATTGAATTCTATGACCAGATCTCGGAGGAAATACACAAGACCTACATGTACGTCCCTTTCCTTTATGAATGCAAGATCCGAGTGATATGCTCGATCTCGCGACAGATACAATGTAGTTATTGCGCAAGAGAAAAAGGCTCCCAATAAGCATAAATTTCTTTCATGGGATTCTTTCCGGTGACGTCTTACAGACTGGTGTTTGTGGTAAAGTACAGTTGCTATATATGTCGATTTCCGAGAGTACTGTAGCTTCATTACCACGTGTAATTCAATATTCGAATGTAAGAACAACAATAGTGAGGTTTCGCAAATCTGACAAAATACGAAATTGGACTTCATTTCCATGACGTAATGTATTTCTGGAGATGGTTGGTACCACAAATGTCCCTGCTACCAGAGTGCGTCTTTTAGCATACGTATCATGTATACCGAGAGAGGTATGGTACATCTTGAATTTTTAAATTTCCACTTCGAAAGATAACTTTCAAAGTAACTCTATCGGTCTAACGTCATACGCTAAAAGACGGTCTTGCAGCAGGCGATATTTGTGGTACCAACCATCTCCTGAAATACATTACGTCATGGAAATGAAGGTCGGTTTCGTATTTCGTACTTCGTGTTTCGTCAGATTTGCGAAATCTCACTTATACTCCAGGAACTTACCAGAAACGAGAAACAATGGCATCAGCGGATCCATAATGATGTCTCGTTGGTAATTCTATGATTCTTGTTGTTTTTGTTGTAAGAGATGACCTCCTAATGTAAGTTACATCGCTCCTTTAGGTCGTGCTTGGTGAAACATTTGGCATTCGGATTGCAGCAGACACGACCACAATCGATGCCTGAAAAGGATTAACCAAAATAGATAAATAATTATGATAGATCGCTGTCTTTAGAGTAAACTGCTTGTAGCAATTAACTGGACAACGTTCGTTTCCATAGTGCAGCTTTCTTTAAAAGGTCACTTCGCCTGACCGGAAAGCAGATCTAGATGAAAGACGGATGTCCAAGTCAACTTTTCTGCAAACCTGTGCTGCCGTGTTGGCAGATGAATTAACAAGCTTGCGACTGTGTCGTCGACAACAATTTGTCTTTCTGGAGTTAGCGACGCGTCACGAGTAGATAACAAAGCACAGAAGAAAAAAATGGCCGAGGTCAATATCCATCATTCATTTAAAAAAACTCTGGAGATAAAACGACAAATAAAGCCCGACCAATTTATTTGCGCTCAATCGGAATCAACCAGCATTACCAACCGCAGTGAGTTGCATTCCCATTGCTTTTTCTGCTACCTACATGTATATCTCAGTGAGATATATTCAGCGCAGGAAGAATGGCAATCGCTTTGGGAAGAAATTGACTCAGTCATATGGACTCCCACTCACTTCTGGCTGGCTATGGTTAAAAAAACATCATGATGGCATGTCATTTTGTTATGATGGCAAATGCTATCGTCGGTACTGGGGTAATTACATGTAATGTAACGTAATGTAATGGAAAGGAATGGAATATAATGTCACGCAACAGATGTTGTGAGCAGTATAGTCAGAGTAGATGGCAGCACTATCGGTAAAGGGGCGATTCAACTTGTTGAAAGCTGTTGAAAGTTGAAGGGTGTTGAACTTTGTTGAAAGCTGTTGAGCCGTCTAAACCACTTTTCAACACCTTTCAAAGCTAGTGAAAGACCGTTGAAATGTGTTGAAAGGGGGTTTAGACGGTTCAACAGCTTTCAACAATGTTCAACAGCTTTCAACATTCAACACCTTTCAACAGATGTTGTACAGTGTACCCCCCCCCCCATAGCAAATACCTTTGCTTAAAATTTACACAAAGATGTGTATTACCAATGTACTACAAATTTCAAGTAAAAATATTGCTACACTTTATGAATAACACTCAATAAGGGTGTGAGTACGAAAGCCCAGAATGCTCATTCAAAATTCAAAATTCAACTTTGAATTTTGAATTTTGAACTGGCGCTTATTCACTTCAAAATTCAGTATTGAATTTTGAATTCTGAAGTGAATAATAGCGCCACTTCAAAATTCAAATTTCAATATTGAGTCTTGAATTTTGAATGAGCATTCTGGGCTTTCGTATGTGAGGCCTATAGGCTACAGCAAGTGCGAATTGTTTTCCTATCACATCAGCACGATATAAATATTGATCTTCCTTTTCCAGACGACGTGTACATCAATCGTTTTATTCTTCTTCCAGAACAGCTGAAGAACCAAGAATGTGTGATCGATGAATTCTGTGACATGTTCTCATAATTGAATAACCGCGTTCTCTCTTTGTGTGAAAGTGGTCTTCATATGCGCAAAATCACCACTAACTGTTTACCATTAGCTTCTTCTAGGCCGGTGTTCCGGGGACCTTGTTACGGATGTTACTATTAAGTAGCTGTGATGGGAAATGATGTTCCAATGTGACTGTATCAGGCGAAAGAACGATTCTAGTGATTTAGTAAGCGATCGTCGGTGTCAGAATCTCTGATTTAAACTAGTCATCGACCAGCAGTTTTATACTCATTATACATTACAACAAGTCACTTTCAACTATTGGAAACATGCCACGGGTTTCAATAGATGTCCATCCAATTGTAAATCTTCTGACAAACTGGGTTGATGCTTAAACCAGGACGGGAAAAACGTTTTCATGACAGCCTTTTCCAGGACACTATGGCCCAAAGTACACAGCATTGTATAAGCCATACATTGGCACAAGCACTATGCACTTCTTCCATCACCCACAGTAAACTCCAACACAGACGTTTGCAGAAAAAGCAAAAAATCCAAAAGACGTAGAATTTTCCCAACTCATTCCCTGGGGTATCATAAAACCCACGTACACATGTAATTATTGTCTTTCGATTGCTGATGCACTGAAGAAGCGTTTCTTGAATATCCATTCAGGAGATTATTTATGGCGTTCTTTTCGTGCCAATTTCTGCCGACACATTCTCGTCTTAATTCACGCGGCCCACACACCACCACAACAATAGGCCTAACCCTACGCAGCCTCCTGGGCAATGATGAAACCTTCTGCTCCGCTATCCTGATCATTTTCCGACGGTATTAAAGGCAAGTGTTGTCAGTACCAGACGTTGTCACCCCTAATGCAACCCTAAGTCTTGTTAGGTAATCAACACCTTCTCGATATCGCTTCTTTTCGGATTCGTTACCAGTTCAATTCACGTGACATGAATTCACGTTGCAATCAACCAAGTCGATGCAAAAATGGTGGACGTAGACGGAACGTTCCAGGATCAACACACGAACAACACGCCTTCGTTTCACCACACATTCCACATTTTCTACTGCACTGCTACTGCTAGTTGTGCTACTGCTAGTTGTTGTCGTCAACTTAATATAAACTGACGGCAAAGAAATTATCGCCGCGTGATGTATAGCCGACGTCATATTTCAAGTTCTTGTTTTTGCAGCTTCAACTAGAATAGTGTGAAACGAATGCAAGAGCGGGTGAGATTTATGCGAATTTCTGCTGGGAATTGAAACTAGACCATGACATTCAATCGGACGTCACGTCTGCATCTCTGTAAGTGTTATGTTATCTGCATTTTCGCCCGTCGTCGTTTTCTTACAAGCATTAGAGAGCTTCTGCAAGGTCTGATCTAGCTCATGACCGACGCATGATAATTGGTGTAGTCGGTAGCCAATCGATACAGAAGCCTACATACTGTATATCATCAGTAAACTAAACTGCAAATTGACTATACGCCCCGGCCGCGAATTTGTTTTTCCTGTAGGACACAGTATTCCATTACGACCAACTTTTTTCCCTACACGATACAGCAATGGCTAATGCTAATCCTAATCTTAATCCTGATCCTAATACATGTACTACTCCCAGCACTAACCCTGACCCCAACCCTAACCCCTTACAATTACACAACCATTAATTATCTATTCATTTCGTTAAATTCGTTTCGCAATGGTTAAAAACCATGTTGGAATCTATGACGTAGGAAAAAAATTAGCACCCCGAACTTTTTTTCCTAACCGATATATCCATTACGACCAACTTTTTTTCCTAACCCATATAGCAGAAGGTAATCTTAATCCTAATCCTAATACTACTCCCAACACTAACCCTGACCCTAACCCTAAGCCTACACTTACCCAACCGTTAACCCACCATTCACTTCGTTAACTTCGTTTCGTAATGGATATACAGGTGTAAAGTTTTTCAGTGTTTCCGTGTGTCAGTGTTCCCCCTATTGTTCTGGAAACACTGGCAGATAGATCGACACGTTTCTCTGTGTGTCATCTATTGTCGAGTCGCGGCTTATTCCGTCAGACAATAGCAGGGGAACACTCGCAGATGGGGAACGCTCAAAAACGTTACACCGGTTAGGAATCTATACCGGTTAGGAAAAAAAATTCATACATGTGCTATACCCGCAATCAATATGGCCAATATGACATCTACTTACCAGTCATCCACCAAGATCCCCAAACCGATGACCGAGTTAGTCCTGCTGATATTCATCAAGTGAACAGGCCATTGCTTCTCGTCCTTTGGTGGGGAAATCACGCATACTACCAGCACTGAATTCACCACGGTCTTGGCGCTCCCCTCGGTTCTAACAGCAGATGATTCAAATTCACAAGAGGCCTCGAGAAATCTGTCCAGGAAATTTCGTTCCCATCAGGGATACACCGAGATCCTGTGTATGATGAACTCGTTTCCTTTGACGAAGGTTCGAGATTTCTGTCCTCGGCTTGGCTACCGCTTCTTATAAAGTCAGACCAGCCAGATGGTGAAGCAATCTACGTAGTCCCGTCGATCTACTTTGCACCAAACAACAAAGAGGTAGAAATCTCTCTGATCACCGACACCGCGGACTCTCCAACTTGCTGTGGCTAAGAATACGTTCAGAGGAACTGTTGGTAAGCAGCACCCACACTTCCTGTGTTCGGTAAATTTGGAGATTGGGTCACTTTCCAACCTGCCAGATTGTCCACCAGGTGTGTTAATTGGTGGTGTCTTCCTGCTTCGGAAATTGGTGTTTAATTATTTCTGTCGGTAAGTGGCGTCATCGCCGCAATAAAAACAACGAAATAATTCTGGACATATTACGAAGTGAGAAATTTATTACTTTCTTCAGTTCATTTTAGACCGTAGGAACGTACGGATGCAAGAAAATCATTGACTTGTCAAGCTTTGGTGTACGACACCCAGGTCAACAGCATCGGGCAGGAAAGTAGGCCTACATGTACATTTTATACACAAGATCGCTTGCAGCCCTCTTGAAACCTGCCGAGGACATCTGGACAGGTGGGAAGATGACATGGAAAATGCATTAGCTTTCTTTAAAGTGTCATCAACCACGTGAAAACGTGTCATGCACCGTCCTGAGTTCCTACCGTTTTTACTGACAGCGACTACCCAACACAGTGGTCCTTAACCGGAAGAAAGTGCAAAAAAATTTTACTCAAATAAAACCTACGTCAGAATATTCCTAAGACAACGTAGTTTCATTTGCTGAAGGAACGAAAAAAATCTGTTGGGAAAATTTCGGGAAAATCCACTTTTTCGAAATGGCGGCCATTTTGGATGCTGAAAATTTGAGAAAAAGGGCTGCAATTGTCAATATTCATTCTGAATTGGCAGATTTGCTCAGGAAATGATAAAAGTGGCCATCCTGCATCAATATGCAATGCAAAGCACCCAATTTGGCGTTATACAGGGTGTCTCATGCAAAAAAACAGGGAAGACAGTGTTATTTTGAAACATCCTTTATAATTTGCTATTTGAAGATCGCTACAAGGCACATAGGCACTTTTCTCAGTGAGTGAGACTTATTGGCAGGTATTTTTCGGTTATGCAATGCCAACTTAGTATAATTTACACTGTAACGGGCATGTTTACCTGAACCAGACACATCCCAAATAGGTAGAGAACATCTTTTCATTCAGTGCAGACACCGTGTTGTCATTTTCTGAGACTGACATGACCACCAGATAGAACTAGGATGACACCTGAGACCACCTTATGTCATAATAAAGGGTCTATGCTCATATAAGATGTCCTGTTGAGTCCTTATCCACACAGTCCTTCAGTTGGGACAGTAAACGTACCCGTATTGGAAGAATGGATCATGAAACTACCAGGGCTAAAGTTTGCCTTCTTTGTTTTAGGAAAGGCAGCATTTCAATAGTTGGAAATGATGACCTTCTGGAAACAATATAGCTGAGCTAATTACATGTACATGATAGACGTTTGCCGACAGAGCGTTCTGGAATACAACGGTGCTCATGTTTAGATGGAACTGTGAATTACCACGATGGCCAACCGTACAGGGTTACGGGTAAACAATGATCACCCAATGAGAATTAATTGTTGTACACCTGATTATAACTTTCTCCCATGAATCTCCCATGAATCAAAATTCTTTACCCATCAAGTGTACTTGAGTTGTGTTGGGTTTACAGCATTTAATTCAGTTTTGGCAATGGTATGGAATTGGAACGGGACCCTTTCTGACCCTGTATGGTTGGCCACCGTGATTACTGTGCACGTGAAGAATCTGTGTGTGCTTTATAAGCCATGTTCAAATAGCATTTGTAAAGAATGTTTCAAAATAACACTGTATTTCCTGTTTTTTTGCATGAGACACCCTGTATAACACCAAATTGGTGCAGGATTGGTGTATATTGATGCAGGATGGCCACTTTTATCATTTCCTGAGCAAATCTGCCAATTCAGAATGAATATTGACAATTGCAGCCCTTTTTCTCAAATTTCCAGCATCCAAAATGGCCACCATTTTGAAAAAGTGGATTTTCTAAAAATTTTCCCAACATATTTTTTTCGTTCCTTCAGCAAATGAAACTACGTTGTCTTAGGAATATTCTGACGTAGGTTTTATTTGAGTAAAAAATTTTTGCACTTTCTTCCGGTTAAGGACCACTGTGCCAACATGACGTCACTGCTACCCCTTCAACTTTGGTTCCCTTCGAAACAGCACATTTTATCGCCTTCCATTTTTATAATGACGTCCTTATGGACGGTTTTTTAAATTCTTTTTGTTGTTTTTCTTTGAAACCACTGCATCAAAGCAGTTTATTGGATTTTGTGGTGTATAAATGTTGATTGAAACTGAAATCAATTTACTTATCAAAGAAATTACGAAACTGCTAAATACCTGAACGGCGAACCAATTTGCGCGGTTCTTAAAAAAAGTTGTTTACCGTCCATAGCAATACTTTCCAAAGTGGGCAAACTAGTAATTATCGGACGCATTTTTTTCGCACGGCAGGTGGCAGCCTTGTTTGCCAACACAATCGGAAATCCATTTGGACCGGAAGTTATATTCTTTTATCACTTCCCGTCCTTCCGGTCAAGAGGTAAAGGTTGCAATCTCGCCCCAGCATCCGGCAGCAGTCGGGATACGAGGCTGCTTGAAGGATGAAGGCAAGAATACCTAATTTTCTCTGCCGAGAGTACCTTCGAGCCGACCTAACGCGCAGTTTTTCGTCTAGAATATCTCATTGTTAGAAAATTCTGTCTCAATTTAGGATACCGTTTTTATTTCTTACAGGAAATTTTCCACAATCTATTTATTTCGGACACGACGGTGGGTTGAAATCGCCAAATATATTCAGTTCATATAGGCAGGCAAACACCGTTACAACAACGTAGACGAAGAAGAAAAAAAGACCAATTTTTTTGTTTAGCTTCCATCCCACAACAACCATTATCAAGAATAAGATGACGACAGTTGATAGCAGCATTAATGCTGTGTAGACTAAACCGGAACTGTTAATGCTGACGACGCTCCCATAATTCACTGCGGTCGTTTTTAGCAGCCATGGCAAACCCAAACACAACAGGATGTCGAACACGTTGCTGCCGACCGCGTTGGACACCGCCATATCGCCGTAACCTGCGGAAGGAAACAATAATTTCGTCATAAAACGGCTTTAAATGCTACAAGATTTAGTGCTTCATGTTCAGTTCATAGTGCTTCATCGGATCATCTTGTCCAAACAAGGCCATCGACTGCGTCTTAAGCCTTGTCCCAATCATGTCGTCTTTTGCGTTAACTCATAAGTTATAAATGAATCTGACCCCTACTTGACCCGCCTCCGAGCCAATCAGATTGGCGCCAGATAAACTGGTGAGAATCAGATGCATCGGATAGGAGGCGATCTCGGCTATGAGCAAAGTTTTCTTCATGACAAAGTTGATGTAGGCCTACGGACGGAGATGAAGACCATCGCCAATGGTGTGAACTCAAATTGCGAAAAAATGAATCATGTTACGCACCATCTTTGGCGACAAAAAGCCCCGCCATTGCATCCGGAACGCTGGTTCCAGCCGCCAGGAGCGTCAATCCCATAACAGTGTCGGGAATGCCAAGGGTGTCACCAATGATGGTCACCATCCAGACGAGAACATACGAACACACAGCAATCAACGCGATAGACATGATGAACGTGAGCGGGAACAGCTTTTGCCAACATCCGGGTCTTCGGCAGTCTGGGATGGTGATCATGAAGAGCAAAGTCATGGGCAGCATGATGATCCAAGATATTCTCTTTAGCCAAGTATCGGGGAAGGTTAGTGGGGATTCATATTCCTCGTCGTTGCCTGTTTAAAGATAACAAAGTAGCCCAATGGCAGCGAATTAGGTATAGGCCTACTCGTCCCCAGTGTTCAGTTGTAGACCCACAAAACACTGGCAAAATAGGCGCCAAAAGTGAAGCATCGTCAGTAGACGGCGCTGTTTGACGAGGGAATCGTAAGCTATCACCACAGGTTTAACCGACGCCGCCGTAACACAGTTTCTCATTGGCTAAGATACATGTAGGCCTACGGTGTATACAAAATCTACACTGTACATGTACATGTTCGGTATATTCATACTCGCGGCAGATTCCCCGAATCGGACAGCTAACGCCGTCTATTAGTGATACTTTCAGGATCGCATCAACTGAAGCAGTTTCAGCGCGCAAGTAACGTAGTTGCCAGCGGTTTGGAACAGCGGCCGGCGGGAGTTACGGAATAGGGAGCTACAAAAAGACTACCTTGGCTCCAGCGGAATGACAGTAGGCCTACATGTATTTGTACTGCCCCCGGCATTAGGGGTCACCATCATTCCTTCAATGCTGGCGAAACTATGGGCCGTATTCTAGAAGCTTCCTTAAGTGTAAGGTCGACCTTAATCTTTTGTATTCTACCCTGCAAACAATAGCTAAAGGTCGACCTTACACTTAAGGAAGCTTCTAGAATACGGCCCTATAAAATCGGAGCTTTATTCGGTCTATCGACGCAGGCTGTACACAATGCGTGGTCTCCCCTTTCGCGCGCTTCTCCCAATCTATGGGGCGCACTTGCGGCAAATGTCTCCCGTCACACTTGCTGCGGTTCCATTGTGGGCGCATTGAACTGCAGTTCCCTGGGCGCAGTTCGTATCTACCCACCTGATTCACTCTCCGTTTTCGAATTGCCGCCAAAGAAGCTCTCCTCCTCGCCGTACTTCAATGACTCCGTCAAGTTCGGGGTTCCTTTTACCAAAGGTTGACTCTCACCGTCAACGTCTGGTTCCTTTTTCTTGGGTTTTCGACAGTTGGCGACCTTGGCGGTGAAGTAGGCCTCAAGGCCACGGTTGAAATACATTAAGAGGATGTAGATGAAATACATAAGGATGAAGATCAGACCCTCGTACCTGGAACATGGCAAAAACGATTCAGTGTAATAGTTTAAAAAATAGCTTGGTGAAAGCCTAGACAGTTTCGTGAATTTTTTTGGTGACAATGCCATTGGGAATGTTGCAAAGTCGCCGTGGAGGCGTCATGCTCGCACCCAGGGTCTTCACAACCGCTCCCCTTCTCACACTTAGGAGGGGTACAACCGTAAATGACCTGAGATTCCCAGGATGTGGAGGTGTTCGCTTGAGTCTCAGTAAGCTGCACACCCAAGTCCCGCGAGTCCCTATCGCGAATTGGCCAATGATTATAATTTTTAGAATGTCTGGTCTGGTAAGGATTGATGACAACGAAGGCCATCATGAGCCCTTTACAAAGTTAGAGCCAAAAATATTATTGTTGTTATTATTATTGTTGTTGTTAGAATCAATTAGAGTCAAATCTGAGGGGTGCCAGTTTTATACTCACCAATAAACCAATCCATCGTAGATGACAATGATGAGTGCAAGAACGCTTACGGCGTAAAAAGATGTGTCGCGGAACAGGGGCCACCAAGTGAGATGGATTACCTAAAAGTTACGATAAATCAAGATCGGAAACGAGTATTTTTTCGTAGATTTTGGTGACCAGTTGTTTGATCTACTTCTTCCCATTAGTTAGGCCTACTACACAACGCGTTCCTGTGCCACTCCGTTAAAGCGAATCAAAAGCGAAAAAAATTGATTTAGAAATAGAATTTGAAAGGGGACGAATTTTCGGGAAAAATGTAAACAAACTTCTCCAGAATGTCAACAAAAGAAATTTTCGTGCATTCTGATTGGCTGAATTTTCTGTTTACAAACACCATCCAAATGTAAACAAAATCCGCTTTCGATTCGCTTTAAGTCATCATTGGGTTGTTGTTGTTGGGCATCACGAGGGTGAGGTTTCCGCGTGTTTTAATCATGAAGATGCTGCACCAGGATAAGCGAATAAACAGGCAGCAGCATTGAAGCAGTCAGCCGAGCATATCGCCAAAAGATGGCAGCAAAGTTGCGGACCAATACAAAAGAAAATTCTGATTGGTGCTTGGGCCACTTGGCATTGAATTCGGCCGTAGTGACACCTATTGATCAACTGACTGACAGCTCCTATTGCACCGCAAGGAAGAAATAGGCCCTACGTGCATTTGCTTACCATTCCTGCGAATATTCCACATATTGCTATTATGCAGAGGATGTTGAATATGGCTGATCCAACGATTGTGCTCAGTCCGACGTCGTTTTTGGATATAAATACACCTGGAAATGTGCAATCGACATTAAAACCTGTCTCACTTCTTTGCAAGAGAAAGCAATTAATGAAACGAGCACAAAGACTAAACAACAGTGGTCAAGCTAATATTTACAGCATTTTATTGAACATACACGTATTTGGATTTATTTGGACCAATCAGTAACACTGAAATTCTTTTTACCGATGATGGATGTGAATAGTTCCGGTGCTGAACTTCCGGCAGCCATGAAGGTCGCGCCAGCAACATCTGGTTGGAGTCCCAGTTCTGAAAAAAAAGAAGTTATTGACTGAGATTGATGGGCTTCCCGCTTTACAGAGTTGTGGGTTTTTCAGATATATTCCAATCTATTTTGAGTCCATTATTTCACTTCTTGAGGTCAATGATTTTGCAATCTAACATGGCGGACAGGCAAACAAACCATGACGTCATCTCCACGACCTCTTTTGGCTAGTCAACTTACTATCACAAATTTGCTCAAGGGAAGAGACGNTAGTAGCCAACTTCCCGAACCTTCGTTAAATTCGTTTCGCAATGGTTAAAAACCATGTTGGAATCTATGACGTAGGAAAAAAATTAGCACCCCGAACTTTTTTTCCTAACCGATATATCCATTACGACCAACTTTTTTCCTAACCCATATAGCAGAAGGTAATCTTAATCCTAATCCTAATATACTCCCAACACTAACCCTGACCCTAACCCTAAGCCTTACACTTACCCAACCATTAACCCACCATTCACTTCGTTAAGTTCCGTTTCGTAATGGATATACACCGGTTAGGAATCTATACCGGTTAGGAAAAAAAATTACATACATGTGCTATACCCGCAATCAATATCGCCAATATGACATCTACTTACCAGTCATCCACCAAGATCCCCAAACCGATGACCGAGTTAGTCCTGCCGATATTCATCAAGTGAACAGGCCATTGCTTCTCGTCCTTTGGTAGGGAAATCACGCATACTACGAGCACTGAATTCACCACGGTCTTGGCGCTCCCCCTCGGATATAACAGCAGATGATTCAAATTCACAAGAGGCCTCGAGAAATCTGTCCAGGAAATTTCGTTCCCATCAGGGATACACCGAGATCCTGTGTATGATGAACTCGTTTCCTTTGAAGAAAGTTCGAGATTTCTGTCCTCGGCTTGGCTACCGCTTCTTATAAAGTCAGACCAGCCAGATGGTGAAGCAATCTACGTAGTCCCGTCGATCTACTTTGCACCAAACAACAAAGAGGTAGAAATCTCTCTGATCACCGACACCGCGGACTCTCCAACTTGCTGTGGCTAAGAATACGTTGAGAGGAACTGTTGGTAAGCAGCACCCACACTTCCTGTTGGTCGGTAAATTTGGAGATTGGGTCACTTTCCAACCTGCCAGATTGTCCACCAGGTGTGTTAATTGGTGGCGTCTTCTTGCTTCGGAAATTGGTGTTTAATTATTTCTGTCGGCAAGTGGCGTCATCGCCGCAATAAAAACAACGAAATAATTCTGGACATATTATGAAGTGAGAAATTTATTACTTTCTTCAGTTCATTTTGGACCGTATCAGGAACGTACGGATGCAAGATTAGGGAGTTTTAGAAATCTAACGGTAAACGTTAACTTTACGACAACGTTATTTTTTGTACCGAAAACGCAATGTACGTACATGTATAATCTGGTGAATTCGCAGTATGAAGGATAACGTTGTCGTTAAGTTAACGTTTATCGCTTGATTTCTTAAACTCCCTATTGTCAAGCTTTGGTGTACGACACCCAGGTCAACAACATCGGGCACAAAAGTAGGCCTACATGTACATTTTATGTTACACAAGATCGCTTGCGGTCATCTTGAAACCTGCCGAGGGCATCTGGACAGGTGGGAAGATGACATGGAAAATGCATTAGCTTTCTTTAAAGTGTCATCAACCACGTGAAAACGTGTCATGCACCGTCCTGAGTTCCTACCGTTTTTACTGACAGCGACTACCCAACATGACGTCACTGCTACCCCTTCAACTTTGGTTCCCTTCGAAACAGCGCGTTTTATCGCCTTCCATTTTCATAATGACGTCCTTATGGACGGTTTTTTTAATTCTTTTTGTTGTTTTTCTTTGAAACCACTGCATCAAAGCAGTTTATTGGATTTTGTGGTGTATAAATGTTGATTGAAACTGAAATCAATTTACTTATCAAACTAAATTACGAAACTGTGCAAAATACCTGAACGGCGAACCAATTTGCGCGGTTCTTAAAAAAAGTTGTTTACCGTCCATAGCAATAGTTTCCAAAGTGGGCAAACTAGTAATTATCGGACGCATTTTTTTCGCACGGCAGGTGGCAGCCTTGTTTGCCAACACAATCGGAAATCCATTTGGACCGGAAGTTATATTCTTTTATCACTTCCCGTCCTTCCGGTCAGGTTGCAATCTCGCCCCAGCACCCGGCAGCAGTCGGGATACGAGGCTGCTTGAAGGATGAAGGCAAGAATACCTAATTTTCTCTGCAGAGAGTTCCTTCGAGCGACGTAACGCACAGTTTTTCGTCTAGAATGTCTCATTGTTAGACAATTTCGGTCTCAATTTAGGTAACCGTGTTTATTTCTTGCAAGAAATTTTCCACAATCTGTTTATTTCGGACACGACGGTGGGTTAAAATCGCCAAATATATTCAGTTCATATAGGCAGGCAAATACCGTTACAACAACGTAGACGAAGAAGAAAAAAAGACCAATTTTTTTGTTTAGCTTCCATCCAACAACAACCATTATCAAGAATAAGATGACGACAGTTGATAGCAGCATTAATGCTGTGTAGACTAAACCGGAACTGTTAATGCTGACGACGCTCCCATAATTCACTGCGGTCGTTTTTAGTAGCCATGGCAAACCCAAACACAACAGGATGTCGAACACGTTGCTGCCGACCGCGTTGGACACCGCCATATCGCCGTAACCTGCGGGAGGAAACAATAATTTCGTCATAAAACGGCTTTAAATGCTACAAGATTAACATTTAGTGCTTCATGTTCAGTTCATAGTGCTTCATCGGATCATCTTGTCCAAACAAGGCCATCGACTGCGTCTTAAGCCTTGTCCCAATCATGTCGTCTTTTGCGTTAACTCATAAGTTTTAAAAAAGGTTCTGACCCCTACTTGACCCGCCTCAGATTGGCGCCAGATAAACTGGTGAGAATCAGATGCATCGGATAGGAGGCGATCTCGGCTATGAGCAAAGTTCATGACAAAGTTGATGTAGGCCTACGGACGGAGATGAAGACCATCGCCAATGGTGTGAACTCAAATTGCGAAAAAATGAATCATGTTACGCACCATCTTTGGCGACAAAAAGCCCCGCCATTGCATCCGGAACGCTGGTTCCAGCCGCCAGGAGCGTCAATCCCATAACAGTGTCGGGAATGCCAAGGGTGTCACCAATGATGGTCACCATCCAGACGAGAACATACGAACACACGGCAATCAACGCGATAGACATGATGAACGTGAGCGGGAACAGCTTTTGCCAACATCCGGGTCTTCGGCAGTCTGGGATTGTGATCATGAAGAGCAAAGTCATGGGCAGCATGATGATCCAAGATATTCTCTTTAGCCAAGTATCGGGGAAGGTTAGTGGGGATTCATATTCCTCGTCGTTGCCTGTTTAAAGATAACAAAGTAGCCAAATGGCAGCGAATTAGGTATAGGCCTACTCGTCCCCAGTGTTCAGTTGTATAGACCCACAAAACACTGGCAAAATAGGCGCCAAAAGTGAAGCATCGTCAGTAGACGGCGCTGTTTGACGAGGGAATCGTAAGCTATCACCACAGGTTTAACCGACGCCGCCGTAACACAGTTTCTCATTGGCTAAGATACATGTAGGCCTACGGTGTATACAAAATCTACACTGTACATGTACATGTTCGGTATATTCATACTCGCGGCAGATTCCCCGAATCGGACAGCTAACGCCGTCTATTAGTGATACTTTCAGGATCGCATCAACCGAAGCAGTTTCAGCGCGCAAGTAACGTAGTTGCCAGCGGTTTGAAACAGCGGCCGGAGTTACGGAACAGGGAGCTACAAAAAGACTACCTAATTGGCTCCAGCGGAATGACAGTAGGCCTACATGTATTTGTACTGCCCCCGGCATTAGGGGTCACCATCATTAACTTCAATGCTGGCGAAACTATAAAATCGGAGCTTTATTCGGCCTGTCGACACAGGCTGTACACAATGCGTGGTCTCCCCTTTCGCGCGCTTCTTACCGCACCTCAATCTATGGGGCGCACTTGCGGCAAATGTCTCCCGTCACACTTGCTGCGGTTCCACTGTGGCCGCATTGACCTGCAGTTCCCTGGGCGCAGTTCGTATCTACCCACCTGATTCACTCTCCGTTTTCGAATTGCCGCCAAAGGAGCTCTCCTCCTCGCCGTACTTCAATGACTCCGTCGAGTTCGGGGTTCCTTTTACCAAAGGTTGACTCTCACCGTCAACGTCTGGTTCCTTTTTCTTGTGTTTTCGACAGTTGGCGACCTTGGCGGTGAAGTAGGCCTCAAGGCCACGGTTGAAATACATTAAGAGGATGTAGATGAAATACATAAGGATGAAGATCAGACCTTCGTACCTGGAACATAGCAAAAACGATTCAATTTAATAGTTTAAAAAAATAT
Source organism: Notospermus geniculatus (assembly GCA_002633025.1). Taxonomy (NCBI): domain Eukaryota; kingdom Metazoa; phylum Nemertea; class Pilidiophora; order Heteronemertea; family Lineidae; genus Notospermus; species Notospermus geniculatus. The sequence goes on along the minus strand of NMRB01000990.1, from coordinate 143,459 downwards.
CATTGGGAAAAAATGCCATTGGGAACAATGCACAGTCGCCGTGGAGGTGTCATGCTCGCACCCAGGGTCTTTACCATGAGGAATATATTGCCTTAGAGAAAGTCAAAAACTCAACCCCCACAATGTGCAGGAAAAATGTACAGAGCTTGGGGTTGATAGTGCGGTATGGTGTGTCAACAAAGCAGCTCCCGTAGGATTTTTGTGCTAAAGTTGATTTGTTTGCAGTTCTACGTACTTTAGGGTCCAAACTATCAGAAATTGATGGGATGCAAATTTTCTGACCACTAACCTCTTTGTGGGGCGTCCCCCAATTTTGCGAACTGACTTTACCATTGGACATCAATGGACGCAACAACTGAGCTTTGTACAGGAGAATGGGAAACAATGTATACAGTTAACTTTCGAATAGTTCGATTTACACCCCATAAATATATTACCAACAGATACAAATATGGTGCCTCGGAATCAAATAAGCCTATTCTTGGCGTTTTAAAGCGGTTTACGTAATTAGGAAATGACGCCTATGCATTTTGACTCAGTTTGTGTTAATTCATATGAAAAACGTCATCTCTCGTTACATAACGATTAAAAACAATTAAGAATATGCCTATCTGATTTATAGGCACCATGTTTCTATCTGTTGGTAATGCATTTATGGGGTGTAAATCCAACCGTTCAAAGGTTAGCTGTACATCGGGTCCCATTCTCCTGTTCAAATCTCAGTCGTTTTATCCATTGGTGTCCCCCCAGAAAGTGAGGGAAGGGTCAGAAAATTTGCACCCCGTCATTTTTGGGCAGTTATAACCTCACTCAAGCCAAAACAGTAAAAAATCAACTTTAGCAAAAAAATCCTACGGGAGAACATACCATACCGCACTATGAGATTTCATCAGTCAAGATACAATTTGTTATTGAAACAGCAGGATCAGTGCTAGAAATCCGACACTGATCCTGCTGGTTCAATAACAAATTGTACCTTGACTGATGAAATCTCAACCCCAAGCTCTGTACATTTTTCCTGTACATTGTGGGGTTGAATTTTTGACTTTCTCTAAGGCAATATATTCCTCATGACAACCGCTCCCCTTCTCACACTTGGTTCGACCGTAAATGATCTGAGATTCCCAGGATGTGGAGGTGTTCGCTTGAGTCTCAATAAGCTGCACACCGAAGTCCCGCGAGTCCCTATCGCGAATTGACCAATGATTATAATTTTTAGAACGTCTGGTCTGGTAAGGACTGATGACAACAAAGGCCATCATCAGCCCTTTACAAAGTAAGAGCCAAAAATATTATTGTTGTTAGAATCAATCAGAGTCAAATCCGAGGGGTGCCAGTTTTATACTCACCAATAAACTAATCCATCGTAGATGACAATGATGAGTGCAACAACGCTTACGGCGTAAAAAGATGTGTCGCGGAACAGAGGCCACCAAGTGAGATGGATTACCTAAAAGTTAAGATAAATCAAGATCGGAAACAATTATTTTTTCGTAATTTTGGTGACCAATTGTTTGATCTACTTCTTTCCATTAGTTAGGCCTATTACACAACGCGTTCCTGTGCCACTCCGTTAAGTCATCATTGGGTTGTTGGGCATCACGAGGGTGAGGTTTCCGCGTGTTTTAATCATGAAGATGCAGCACCAAGATAAGCGAGTAAACAGGCAGCAGCATTGAAGCAGTCAGCCGAGCATATCGCCAAAAGATGGCAGCAAAGTTGCGGACAAAAGAAAATTCTGATTGGTGCTTGGGGCCACTTGGCATTGAATTCGGCCGTAGTGACACCTATATTTATCAAAACAGGCCCTACGTGCATTTGCTTACCATTCCTGCGAATATTCCACATATTGCTATTATGCAGAGGATGTTGAATATGGCTGATCCAACGATTGTGCTCAGTCCGACGTCGTTTTTGGATATAAATACACCTGGAAGTGTGCAATCGACATTAAAACCTGTCTCACTTCGTTGCAAGAGAAAGCAAGTAATGAAATGAGCACAAAGACTGATGTGATAAACAACTACAGTGGTCAAGCTAATTATTGACAGTGTTTTATTGAACATATTTGGATGAATATGGACCAATCAGTAACACTGGAATTCTTTTTACCGATGATGGATGTGAATAGTTCCGGTGCTGAACTTCCGGCAGCCATGAAGGTCGCGCCAGCAACATCTGGTTGGAGTCCCAGTTCTGGAAAAAAAAGAAGTTATTGACTGAGATTGATGGGCTGCCCGCTTTACAGAGTTGTTGGGTTTTTCAGATATATTTCAATCTATTTTGAGTCCATTATTTCACTTCTTGAGGTCAATGATTTTGCAATCTAACATGGCGGACAGGCAAACAAACTATGACGTCATCTCCACGACCTCTTTTGGCTAGTCAACTTACTATCACAAATTTGCTCAAGGGAAGAGACGAAGTAGTCATCACAGACAATGGCCAGGGCAGCGAATAGGTAGAACGCGATCAGAAAATGCACCACGACGCCGCCTTGCTGCTTGACCTCATCGCTGAAGAAATCGCCAGGAAATTCTTCGATGGCCCTCGGTGTGCAATTGACGCCGGGAACGAGGTTATCTGGAAATCACGTGAGGAGATGGAATGAAATGATTGGTTGTTTTGTTCTTGGCGGACGTGCGTCACCGGAAGCCAAATATCCGTTAGATGTTTTTGATTTTTTTAAACCTGACCTCAAAGATAAACGTTGCTTTATGACAAAGCAATGTTATCGCTTTGGTCACGTTTCAAGTGGTATTATGTTTAATAACATAGACCTAACGATCATGAGATTGTTCAGCTGATAACAGCCGAGAGAAAGGCACTGCTTCTATCCTTTCCAGCGTACGTGTAGGCCTACACACAGGCCATGCAATTTGGTCATAGTAGGCCGCTACTTAAGATAGGTACGATCGTCAGGTTCACATGATAGGCCTACTAGACGTCACGATATCAATGACGGAAACATCGAGAAATCGATTAAGAGTCAAGTACTGCAGACTTGTTCACCAGTTCACGTCGTGTAATTTGCTCCAATTCATGTGCCACACGCCATTGACCATTGACCATTTTACCATTGCAATGACATGAATCAAAGACAATGTTGGAAAAAACACTCTCCAAAACCACTTCAAATCTGGTCCGTTTTCGAGCGACCCGGTCGGAAACTGGAATCAGGCTGGATTCCTGTCACATTCTACAGGGGCGTTCCCAGCTGAGTTCAGCTGCGCCATGCTATTCCGATGGTGATGAATTGAACAAACTTCGAAACGCCTCAAATAGCAAATCCTTTTAAAAGTTCGCCAGAAATATCTTCCTGTGGACATACATGTATCAACGTTTTTTTTCAAACATCACGAAAAACTTACCATGAGTGCTTCCGTTTTCGCTACCAACAGACTCGAACCCTAGACTTCTCTTCGCTCGTCCACCGCTATCCTTCAAGACACCATACGCTTTTTCTCCCGTTTCGGATTTTCCAAATAACGATATGCAAACAAATAGTAAGATATAGGCAAGAAAGAAAGCCCCCACGCGTAGTATGGTGGATCGTCGTCGACCTTTCCATTTCGACTGCCTGAATCCTGAACCCTGCCGTTTGTCCTGAAATTTATGAATAACCGCCACCTCTTCGTCGTCACACTGAAATGCCGTAGTGTTCTCCATGATGTGCTAGTATCGGTCAAAATGAAATCAACTAACAAGTCAATCACAGGTCACTCGAATTGAAATTTCAACACAGCAATAACTAATTAACGATACAATCGTGTAGTTTGTTTCAAAGAGTTGTGTTCGTTGGTGTAGTTTATGACTTTCTCCACTTGCTTTTTAATATAATTAACACACATTTGCAGAGAAAATAGCACTTATATCATCCTTGTCCTAGGCCTATTTATTGTCTGACCACGATATACATGTTAGTAGTTACCGGTATTAAGTGGGATCTGAACCAAGTGGCCCCAGGACATCTGATCTGAACTCCCCATGATTGCAAATCGAGGCCAACAAGTTCATGACGATATCTTGCGACTAGAAATTGACCTCGTGACGGGCATGATTATCAATACCACTTGATATATACGTAGGCCTACAAGACAATTTACAAGTGTCATGTGATTGTCACTAATTATAGACTGACAACACCTATTGCTTGAGAGTTTAGTTAAAAGATAAAACCAATCCGAAATCATAAAATCACACCACTACAGTAAAAAATGTAAAACCGCGTGTGTGCCCGATTCGGTGCGTCACCGAACAAAGTCGCTTGTTAGGCTGTGCAATGATGCAGGATAGGCCTATTGAAAATGACACATTATTCTTTCCTTTATCTACTTGAAGAATTCGGATTTTTCAAACTGTGTCATTTTTTGGTCTGCAGTGCACCCGTGTCTCCCCTATCACTGGAAGACGATCCTTTGCGTTTCACTTCCGGTAGGGCAAGATGCTCTTGAAGGGACAGATTTGAATACCTTCTTTGATTGGCTACTGTCCCCAAGTCTATGCTGGAGGGATCCGCCTGATAGGCCAAAGCGTGGATCAAAACTTCGTCTGATATAATATTCAAAGGCTTCACAAGCCTCATTAAAGTTACAGCAGGTATTTCGTGAAATTTTATGCATTTCATAAATGGCAAAAGAAATTCGCGCAATTTTTCTAAGTCATCTGACTCCAGTTGTCGTCTGCTCCAACCGAATGCAACCCTGAATTTTGTCGCCTCGGAAATCTCGAGCTGTTCTCGTGAGAGAAGGAGCACAATGACGTCACGTGGTAGATTGAAAAATTCCTGGTGTGCGGTCATTTCTTCAATATTTTGATCGACGTAATGTAAAACCTGGAAATACAACAATAAAAAGCGATTAGATATCTGCTTTTCTGCAAGATGTGGCTACTTCTTCTACATTCACTCCACTTTATAATTTTCTTAGGTCCAAAGACTCCGTCTTCGGCCAAAGTGTGGTTTCGCGCCGATCGGAAGATTTACTATTATGTTTTAGGTTGGAATTTTTTTATCAGCTGAGCTGTCTGCGATCGCATATGACTCGGAAGTAGTGCTAGAGGCCCTTTAAATGTCATACCTTGTTAAGAACTAGTTTCGTAGCCTTGAAATGGATGTATTTCTCGATGGTCTTAAGTATGATACAGGCAGTCTGAGATGTCAGTAAGACGTCACAGTATCGCGTACAGGCTTGCTTCAGGCCCTCGATGCCATACTGTTCACCAGCATTCAGAATACCTGAAAATGGTAACATTAATATGCAGGAAAGTGCTGATGTACAACCTATGAACCTACCGAGAGAGGGGAGAGGGAGACATATGAGCCTTGTTTACACTACATAAAAGTCCGGGCTCAGCACGGGGTTTTTGCGTTTACACCTATGAATCGCCGTGTCTAAATAAAGCCCGGGCTTTTAAAACCCATATGCCGCATACATGCTCAAGAAGCCCGGGCTTATTTCAGACCCGGGCTTCGAAAAGTCCGGGCTTTTTCAGACAGGTGTAACCAAGGCTATGGCCACCTGCCTTCCATTGACGGCAGTTGTTACAATCCTAGCCAATCGATCACGTCACGGAAGTTGGAACTCTGAAATTTTTGGTTACGGAAGCGAAGCTCTCACCCAAGAGAATTTCTGGTGTAATGCAAATCCTTCCACTGTGGATAAACTCGATCAGCTTCTCGAAGACAACTGGTTCGAATTCCTCCACAACAATCGTTTGATACTTCCCTACGGTGTCGAGAGAGTCGGCGGTGCTTGTTCGCCGCGAGACTGCTATGTTTTTTAGCGTCCCTTTGATATTGTCACCGATGCTGGTTCGTCTGCGCCGGGGGTTTCCTCCGAGGCAGGATGGCGTGTGGAGTTGTTGGTGGAAAACCCTGGAGAATGCCAGAGAAGAAGATATGTGGTGGAGGAACCGCTCAGCAGATTGCTTGGAAAACCACGTGTCCAATATTCTACCAGTGATTGGTGTACGCCTGTACAGGTGTAACAGTTAAGAATGCCCCCTGTGTAAAACGTGTCCCCTTCTATTGTTCAATGACTGACGGATTAAGGTGCATGGCTACAGAAACCAAAATCACCAGAGATTAGAATGTAACAATAGAATCTTTTGTTCCCGGGGACATTCTTTCCTTTCACACCGGCACCCGGTAGTACGATAGGATTCTCCGTGATTCTGATGGGCGAAAGTCGTACAAAATAAGGGTGTCGTACGGGCGTTGTGATGCAGTGATCTGCAATCGTAGCTGGGAAAGACGTTGGGCGGCGCTGTAGTCGTAAAGATGGCCGATCTGGAGTCGCAGCTGATCGATCTATATAGACTTTATTAGCTTTGATCTGCTGCGACTCCAGGTCATCTTCAGCAGCAAGAAATTTCAAAAACTATCTGGCGTCTACCTCAAGAGGCTCCTATAGTGACTTACCGGCTTCTGGCGGCAAGAATGGCCTTCACCCCGTACACGTGTTTCTTCTCAGGGCCCACGGTGAAAAGGACGTCGCAGAATTCGGGCATTGTCAACAACAACTGAAAGAGATACGGTGCAGGGTGAGGAAGATCAAGGCTAAGTAGCTCTAACTCTACCGAGTTATCCCCGTGCCCTATGTTACCTTGACCCCGCCGACCACTGACCCTGACCTCGAACTCCCGAGAAGCGCGGCGAAAAAGGTCCAATTGCACAAACTTACCTGTAAATCGTCCGCTAACCCATCTTTGTCGTCAAAAGCGAAGGCATTATTTTCACAATCTGAAGAGTGTGAGTAACTCTCTGCAACACAGTGGAAATTCATCAAGAGATTCGGGGAACGAACTGGAGAAAGGACTTTCAATGTATACCATACACCTCAAGGTAAAATCCTTGAATTTCATTGGCCGATACGCATACGTGGCCATGCTTCCAATGTTACCCGGCATATACGTCACATGGATGGGCGTGGCTAACTGTAGGAAAACAAAATGGCTACCGTTTTTTCACTTGACCGCTTCGAATGTTTGAAGTCGAATATTAGGCACCCCGAGTGCCGATTAAATCTTACTTTGGGGTCGATTGGCGTAGAATAGTGGAATAGAGGATATACCATGTTCATCTATATAATAAGAGGGAACACCTCATTTTTGGTCACGGGTAAACTCGAAAACTACCGCACGACCTGCGTGACACTTGGTACCAGCGGGAAGCTTGCGACACGGACTAGGTTTTTAGCGAGTTCGTTCTTGAAAAACATGTGCGAAAGTGGTACTTTTAAGCGTTTTTCGTTCGTTGCCGTGGTTTCCCTTCCGTGCCTATGACGTCATTCCACGGTGACGTCAGCGCACAGTGACGTACGCACCTCGCCGGTGATTGGCGCGCTGACGTCATTCCACGGTGACGTCAACGGCATTTGATGTTGGACATTATGACGTCATCACTGAATGACTGACGTCATACGTGTCGATGACGGGCTGATTTGTGACGTATGAGGATGTTGATTTGGACGACGCTGATTGGCGATACCATGGGAACTGGGTATCCCGTGACGTCATGGGCGGGGTTTCCCAGCACAAGAAACAGTGACGAAATCGACGAAAGAATATAGGTCATCGCCACGGAAACCTGGGTTCATCTGACGTCATGTTGTCACACGCCGTGCAACTGACGCTCATGTCGNTACCCGAAATGATGACCGTTGGAAATGAATGCGATATGTTGAAAACTTATGAACGATCCTCCACCTGAAGTGACCGAAAATTGAACTTTAAATGCGATGTTATTATCTGTTTTTCTAAATCGGCCACGAAACAAGCTTTATTGACGTCATCGTTGACATTGTCGCACATGCGCACTTCACAGCTTCCGGTTAGCGCCAGTAATAGGAAGGTTGCGGTACACCTCGAAAACGAGAACGTCTACGTCTTCGAACCATCGTCATACTCTGAGGTCCGTCGCAAAATTGACCACATCTATATACCAATTCCATTCTTCTTACGAAATGACAACGAATACTTCCAAAGTACACAATTTTTTTATGATCTACTCCGAAAATAGAGAACTTACCTTTTCCGTGTCGTTCTCATCCTCAGGTTAGGCCTTAACCTCCCTATGTTTCGACGCATGCGTAATCGGACTTCCTGCCCCAAGTAGACTGGATTCATTTGTCTCCCAACCTGCCATCGTAGCAGACGGACTGAGTTGTTTCTCTGCTAAAGTCATAATTTCCTTCGTATTTGTACATCAAACATTGCAATAGTTGCGAGAAATCAAATTTACTCGTCGTGATCATGACTCCCATAGAGTCAGATGTGTGTGACAGCACACAGAAACGAGGTAATTTGCTAAAGTTACAGCGAGAAATGTCAAAGAGTCTGGGCTGTGCACTTCACTGTACAGTACAGCCGCCCATGCATGTAGTTACATACTTTTCGTGTAGGTGTCGCCACCAGTCATGCTCAAATTCATTCATTCCTTCACAAGTTTAATTTTGCCTATGCTGCTTCAGCCTGTGACAGACAAGGACTAGGCCTAGGCCTACGCTTGATGCCACCCCTTTCACTGTTTCTGACTAGGGTAAATCAGGCAGTGGTCGGACGCCAGGAGTCGTCGGACAAACGCCATAACAAAATTCTGCTCAAAGAATAGTGGATTTTTGTGGTGAAAAAAGTTATTAATGGATATTTCTGATCAGAAAAATTACCTCTCATGCATATTCCAACTGTAATCCAATGGTTANTTCGCCAGAAATATCTTCCTGTGGACATACATGTATCAACGTTTTTTTTCAAACATCACGAAAAACTTACCATGAGTGCTTCCGTTTTCGCTACCAACAGACTCGAACCCTAGACTTCTCTTCGCTCGTCCACCACTATCCTTCAAGACACCATACGCTTTTTCTCCCGTTTCGGATTTTCCAAATAACGATATGCAAACAAATATTAAGATATAGGCAAGAAAGAAAACCCCCACGCGCAGTATGGTGGATCTTCGTCGACCTTTCCATTTCGACTGCCTGAATCCTGAACCCTGCCGTTTGTCCTGAAGTTTATGAATAACCGCCACCTCTTCGTCGTCACACTGAAATGCCGTAGTGTTCTCCATGATGTGCTAGTATCGGTCAAAATGAAATCAACTAACAAGTCAATCACAGGTCACTCGAATTGAAATTTCAACACAGTAATAACTAATTAACGATACAATCGTGTAGTTTGTTTCAAAGAGTTGTGTTCGTTAGTGTAGTTTATGACTTTCTCCACTTGCTTTTTAATATAATTAACACACATTTGCAGAGAAAATAGCACTTATATCATCCTTGTCCTAGGCCTATTTATTGTCTGACCACGATATACATGTTAGTAATTACCGGTATTAAGTGGGATCTGAACCAAGTGGCCCCAGGACATCTGATCTGAACTCCCCATGATTGCAAATCGAGGCCAACAAGTTCATGACGATATCTTGCGACTACAAATTGACCTCGTGACGGGCATGATTATCAATACCACTAGATATTTACGTAGGCCTACAAGACAATTTACAAGTGTCATGTGATTGTCACTAATTATAGACTGACAACACCTATTGCTTGAGAGTTTAGTTCAAAGATAAAATCAATCCGAAATCATAAATCACACCACTCCTGTAAAAAAATTAAAAACGCGTGTGTGCCCGATTCGGTGCGTCACCGAACAAAGTCGCTTGTTAGGCTGTGCAATGATGCAGGATAGGCCTATTGAAAATGACACATTATTCTTCCTTTATCTACTTGACGAATTCGGATTTTTCAAACTGTGTCATTTTTTGGTCTGCAGTGCACCCGTGTCTCCCCTATCACTGGAAGACGATTGTTTGCGTTTCACTTCCGGTAGGGCAAGATGCTCTTGAAGGGACAGATTTGAATACCTTCTTTGATTGGCTACTGTCCCCAAGTCTATGCTGGAGGGATCCGCCTGATAGGCCAAAGCGTGGATCAAAACTTCGTCTGATATAATATTCAAAGGCTTCACAAACCTCATTAAAGTTACAGCAGGTATTTCGTGAAATTTTATGCATTTCATAAATGGCAAAAGAAATTCGCGCAATTTTTCTAAGTCATCTGACTCTAGTTGTCGTCTGCTCCAACCGAATGCAACCCTGAATTTTGTCGCCTCGGAAATCTCGAGCTGTTCTCGTGAGAGAAGGAGCAGAATGACGTCACGTGGTAGATTGAAAAATTCCTGGTGTGCGGTCATTTCTTCAATATTTTGATCGACGTAATGTAAAACCTGGAAATACATGTACAACAATAAAAAACGATTAGATATCTGCTTTTCTGCAAGATAGTGGTTACTCCTTCTACCTTCATTCCACTTTTATAATTTTCTTAGGCCCAAAGACTCCGTCTTCGGCCAAACTGTGGTTTCACGCAGATCGAAAGATTTACTATTATGTTTTAGGTTGGAATTTTTTTATCAGCTGAGCTGTCTGCGATCGCATACCGGTATGACTCGGAAGTAGTGATAGAGGCCCTTTAAACCCTTTAGTGCCTCAACCGGGTTTTTTGTAGGGAAAACCTCTAAATCGTGTCTGCAGGCCATTTTCGGGTGTATGTAAGACAAATATATATATTTTTTAAAAAATTTTGCATCAGCCAATCATTTTCAAGCGGCCACATATGTGGACACCAGGTTATGCAGGAATGGTTCAGAATCAGCCATTTTGTCTGGTAGTACATCAACATCATCATGATCATCATCATAATCAAGAAGGACATCAACTTAGATTACAAACTGATTTTAATCCAGTTAACAATAGCCAATCACGGAAATAAATCAAAAAGGAATTTTGAAAAAATCATATTCCTCGACAGCCTGTTGTCCACATATGTGGTCATCACCTTCAACAGCATTGCACATTGACTAGTGCTGCCCTCTGTCATTGATAATGAGAACTAAATGTCCACACATGTGGGCTTTAGGCTATTGATCATGTCAAGGGGTGTATGTGGGACATATTTTTTTTGATGTCTGATATTAACAGGTATTACGTAATGTACACGTTTGTGGACACTAGGTACTAAAGGGTTAAATGTCATACCTTGTTAAGAACTAGTTTCGTAGCCTTGAAATGGATGTATTTCTCGATGGTCTTAAGTATGATACAGGCAGTCTGAGATGTCAGTAAGATGTCACAGTATCGCGTACAGGCTTGCTTCAGGCCCTCAATGCCATATTGTTCACCAGCATTCAGAATACCTGAAAAGAGTAACATTATGCAGGAAAGTGCTGATGTACAACGCTACCTCGACAGAAAGGAGAGGTCAGACATGGCCACCTGCCTTCCATTGACGGCAGTTGTTTACAATCCTAGCCAATCGATCACGTCACGGAAGTTGGAACTCTGAAATTGGTTACAGAAGCGAAGCTCTCACCCAAGAGAATTTCTGGTGTAATGCAAATCCTTCCACTGTGGATGAACTCAATCAGCTTCTCGAAGACAACTGGTTCGAATTCCTCTACAACAATCGTTTGATACTTCCCAACGCCAACGGTCTCGGGAGAGTCGGCGGTGCTTGTTCGCCGCGAGACTGCTATGCTTTTTAGCGTCCCTTTGATATTGTCACCGATGCTGGTTCGTCTGCGCCGGGGGTTTCCTCCGAGGCAGGAGGGCGTGTGGAGTTGTTGGTGGAAGACACTGGAGAATGTCAGAGATGAAGGTGTGGTGGAGGACAATCGGAACCCTTCAGCAGATTGTTAGGAAAACCACGCGTTCAATATATTCTGATTGGTGTAGGCGTACTGGCAACCGGGAGCCCAAATGCTTCTCATTGGGCGAAAGACGCACAAAATACAGACGCCGTGAGTCATTCGAGTCGTGATGTGATCTGCAACCGTAGCTGAGAAAGACGTTGGGCGGCGCTGAAGTCGTAAAGATTGCGGATCTGGAGTCGCAGCTAATAGGCCTAACCTATTGGCCTACATGTGCAGACGTTACAAAATTAGAAGAGTTTGAAAGTCTTGATCTGTGCGACTCCAGTTCTTTAGGGGCAGGTAATTTCAAAAACCATCTGGCATCTACATGTACCCCAAGAGATTCATGACTTACCGGCTTCTGGCGGCAAGAATGGCCTTGACCCCGTACACGTGTTTCTTCTCAGGGCCCAAGGTGAAAAGGACGTCGCAGAATTCCGGCATTGTCAACAACAACTGAAAGGGATACGGTGCAGGGTGGGGAAGAACGTGGCTAGTAGCTCTCTACCGAACAGCTAATAATCTTCTAGGTTATCCCCTGCCCATATTTCCTTGACCCTGACCACTAACCCGGGCACCCTGACCTCGAACTCCCGTGAAGCGCGGCGAAAAATGTCCAACTACACAAACTTACCTGTAAATCGTCCGCTAACCCATCTTTGTCGTCAAAAGCGAAGGCATTATTTTCACAATCTGAAGAGTGTGAGTAACTCTCTGCAACACAGTGGAAATTCATAAGAGATTCGGGGAACGAACTGGAGAAAGGACTATCATAAACTGTATATCCAACCTCAAGGTAAAATCCTTGGATTTCATTGGTCGATACGCATCACGTGGCCATGTTTCTAATGTAACCCGACATAACGTCACATGGATGGGCGTGGCTAACTGTAGCAAAACAAAATGGCTACCGTTTTTTTCACTTGACCGCTTCAAATGTTTGAGGTCGAATATGAGGCACATCGAGTGCCGATTAAATCTTACTTTGGGGTCGATTGGCGTAGTATCGGCTTGTTATTAAGCACGAAAAGTTGAGTGGAATAGAGGGAATACCATGTTCAACAGTTATAAATCTACCGGTCCGCAACGCCCATGATGTAAATGGAATGCGTACGGCGATACTCAGCTCAGGATATCAGTTCAATTGCAGCAGCATACGCGCGTGAAGTGGGCTTAGTTTATTAGTACTCTGTTATGCAATGTAGTCCTACGTGGCCTAAACGAGTAGAATATTAAAACGAACGTGAGTCACGTTCGTTTTAATATTTACTCGTTTAGGCCTACATTTCTACCAAGGAACTTTTTTTTCAAATCGTGGTGGATGATTATGCGCCGTCTTCACGCATTTCTCCGCTGCCGGGCACCTGTCCAGCAACCGCAGAGACAGGCTGTGACACGTTTTATTGTATAGGCGCTCAGAAGGTCTTTTAATGACGATTCCTTGGACTGTGTGTTCCTCTTTGAATGATTGACATGTGTGACAAAAGTGGCTCAATTTTATCGTCACCATCATGGATACAGGCAGGTGTCGGCGGGATCATGGTGATTGGTAAGGCCTTGGAGGAACTCCAAGGAAAAGCCTACCAGCAGAATATATTTCTGCTACCAGGGAATGTAACATTCGTATTGGCTGGCGACGATCCCTTGGACAATATGTTCGTCGTTGGGGAAAGCAACACGTAATATACCGTAAACGTCGTCGCTCTCATTCTCAAAGTACTTACTTCCATGCTTATGGATAATCGAGGCGCCCTGGGTGGGTGGGCGGACGGAGGTGATGGCGGTGAATTTGCAAAAGCTTACCAAAACATGTGCTGTCCGATGTGTCGTCCGCAACATCCTCTACTGTGATGTCGGGTGGTGTGAGCGGGGTGTCCACAGAAGTCGCCTCTGCCGAACTCGTCTTTGACGTCATCATAACACCAGGGAAGACGGTGTTCAGTTTTGTCTCACTTTAATTAAGTCCAGACATGAACGAAAGTGTTGCGGGACCAAAGCAATGGTCTGTTGGAATGGTTCCATGCATTCCTGTCAAGCTTGTTTCTGTAGTAATTGATTTAGCCTTACTCAGACTTATTGCTTTTCACACCAATCCGTTTACCAGTGAGAGCCACTCTTTGTCTCTAGTGCGAAACACACCATGAGCCAAGGCCTGGTCAGCTACGGTAAACTGGGACATTTTGACGACGGCCATGCTTTTGAGTTCATGTCTAATGACATAATGTGCAGATCAACGGTTAGCCGAAATAGAACTGACGTCTTGAATTCATTTCCACAAAGAAACAGACTTTCTGCCAAAAATCAAAAAGCTAAGAGACAGAACTGTTATCTAAAGAAAAACATGTATTTACAGAATACATCGTATAACAAAATCACAATACTGGTGTGACAGTTAACTCCTCAGACCCCAACAGTTCCGTCAAAATGGTTACGCAAATAATAATGTTCCGGCGGCATCCTTACACCATTCATGAAGGTCAAATTCCAGACTCACCAAAGTGATACATGACACACCATTCCGAATAGGCTGTCTAAAATAGCCTTTAGACAGAACACTCATAAGTGCACAAGATCTACTTTAGGCCTATTTCAAGAATGATTTTCCATAGTGCTTGCCAAAATAAGAGGAAGGATGTGCAATAGAAATACACTTCTTTTTTTTCTATTATTCTATATTTATGATATACCCAAGCTCCACAATGCACAATGACATGAAACTGTATAGTTCTCTAGAAGCCAAAATGTATGGAGTTTGCAAAAATGGTGGTTACACCTCAACAATTTGATCCTTGTTCCATGCAAGCAGTTTAGTATTAATTGTGATGGTGTACTAAATACGAAACCAACAGAGGCCGTCTGTGGGACCTCAACACAAAAGTAATCTCTTACTTTCTATCAGAAAAAAATTAAAATCTCTTTCCATGTCACATATCTAACGAAGTTTGTTTATGCTGTGAAAATACATGGATTTAGACTAGAGGAAAATGAAGTCTAAGCCAGCATTCTCAGAGCCAATAACTGTTACTATAGCAAAGACCACAAGAAGTTTGGTGTCTTTCATAAACTCTAGTCCTTATAACAACATTCGTTCAAATAACAACAATAATTTATGTATTGTACAGTATATATACATTCTAATTGGGTTACTTGGGCAGAGTGCTTCAATACAGGCAGCACAGTGCACTTCAATATTCAGGCAGCACAATTTGTAATGACAACACTTCAATACAGGCAGCACAATGCATTATGAAAGTGCATCAATACGGGCAGCAAAGTGTTGTTTAACCCTATAACACCTGATATAGGGTTAACCCTATAACACCTGCAGGCGCCATTGGGTGCCTCCAGGTGTTATAGGGTTAATACATGGAGGGGGGGGGATGATGACCTGCAGAAGCTCTGGTTAATTTCATGAATTTATATCACAATACTGTCATGGCCAGTAGTAATATCTGGGTAGGTGCTATAGTGACTGTGTGTCTTAAAGGCAGTCGCCTCCTTAACTCAGCTTTACAACCATGTCCTACCTCACACAGCCCATTGGAAGCATGACCAAATCTTGTAAAATCTCAGACCACATTAGACTTGTCCTCTGTAGTAGTTCATGTTAAGGCTACAACAAGCATACAGAACCAGCATATTTCTAAAAGCACGCGCAGCAATGTTTGTATAAGTAGCTGCATGTTACCATCCAGCAGACCAAACTTGAAATCACAGTCTTTAAAACCAAAAGTGTACCGGTAGGCCTACGTCAAACATCTTGAAATTTGTTAAGCCCCAAAAAATTACACTGCTACTAATAAAACCCATTATCATCCCCACTAAATTTCTTTGCAATGCATCACAAACAATTTAATCTCATACTCTTGGCGATTTATCATCACCGTCTGATTTCACATCCTCATCCTTGAATTGCACTACTGGTTGCTGCAGGGGTTTCATTTCCAATTCCAAAGGGTTCGCCCGGGACCTTACATCTCGAAAGGGAATGCCTGGTATTCGTACGCCCCCTTCAGCGCCCCTCGGGAATATCTCAGAGGGTTGGGAAGAGGCGCCCTCATTGCCTTCAGCTTCTTCGTTGATGCTTGGCATACCTGGAAGTGAAAAACGAAAAACGCTTTTGTCAGTGCAAAACTGCCCAGGAAATAATGATTAGTGTCTAGCTATCAAAAGCAATGATATAACAGAATGAATTTTTCGTCATCGTACCTTGTTCTTGGTACTGCCATACAGCACGAGCACGTATGTCATCAAGGTCTAGATACCCTGGACGGCCCGCTCGATGGCGGTGGTGCAACTCGTGCATATAGAGGGCGCTCAGGTTCATTTCAGCAGATAACATTTCCCGTATATCTGAAGAAAAGATAAAAAATTCTGAGGCATCCGAGGTTGGAAATGTGAAAAATTCATTTAAAACCCGCGGAACAAACATTCTTACTTCTCAGTCAGGTAAATTTCACTTTCTAAGACTGGTAGAACATGATAATGAGAGATGGGAAGCCCACACATGATGACCATCGTACAACATATTTCAAAACAGAGGAAAGGCAGAAAAAGGCATAACATGACAAAACGTACTTTCATCCACTGACTGGCCATCAGTGTTGCAAATATTTGAAAGAGATATGGGTGCCAGTGAGGGTAGACTCATTGGGGGTAACGCTCCACCACTTCCGCTCATCGTACCCCCAGAACTTGTCAAACTGGTCAGTAAACCATGTTCACTTCCAGACATTGGCCCCTCGGCTCGATTGACGCCACCACGGAGCCTTGGTACGTTGGGCTGTCGTGACGGAAACTGGATGGAACTAGGACTTGTATTTGGGGACTGTTGTGAGTGCCACGGCGCTGCGCTTGGCTGAGCTATGCTGGACATGACGCTCATATACTGAAAGAAAGGCAAAGTATCTTTTTACTCGAGGGCAGCCTTTTAAGAATTTTATACATATTTTCATTTTCTCCAAAATTGGCTTTCGCAGTGAATGGGCTATAATTCAATTTTCATCAAATATCAGAGTGCTTACCCCTGGACCCATGGAAGACAGTGTGTTTATGGAATTAAAGAGGGCGTTATCACCAACAGCAGGCAGGGGCGTTCCCATCAGTGACAGTTCCCGTTGGGCCTCCTGCTTGATATTCGTCAGGAACATGCTACAATCCTCTGGGGGTTTCCACTCTGGGTTTGTTAACTGAAATACGAAACAAAAACAGTTAAGCAAAAAAAAAATATTACAAGTTCACATTGAGAGTCGCTTTTTGAAAATGCAAGGAACTGAGAAACCAGAAAAGAGCTGTGTCACTTCCACAAACAAAACATTAGCAGAAATCAACAAGTAGGGACTGAACTTCTGTGTCCAAACAGAATGGTGTCCTCCTTGACAGAGGTGTCAGCTGAGGGAGGTGGTGGTGTATTTTAAGTATAACTTACGGTGAAATGCATGAGAGATAATTCAGTTTTTCCGTGTTCTGCCTGCTCAGAATGACTAGGTTTAATCTCAATACGGCCAACCCACTGAAACAAGATGAACATGTGAAACTTCGAATATATGTGACCCATCAACACAAAATGAATCGGAAGTTGCTCTGAGGTTGGCAGGGTGAAATCAAATATTTGCCAATTTCAGAAGACCTTGGCCTGTTGTCTGACTTTTGTGAAACGTGAGTGCCAGCTTATACTGCAAGGTAAATTTACATTCAGCTGTCTAAAAGCATTGTACTTACCTCGGGGTTTCCATGGCGTTTAATGTCCATCTGAGCAAACGAACACACATCACCAACACCGATGACCTCGACAGTGAAATTGCGGAAGAAATCGACCAGTTCTAATGACTTATGTCGCAGTGAAAAGCACAGGATGAGTGGAGTGATGATAGGACTGAAGAGTTCTTCCAGTAAGTATGTCTGAAAGGGAAAAGAGCATTCTGGACTAGAGTTACCCTCAATGCCGGAATTGAACAGGGCAAATTCCAATAATTGGATTTTCTAGCATTCTTCCACCACCACGAATTTAAAGGCCTATGGCCATGTGGCGTTTGGACTACCCTCCACTACATGTAGTCCGAAGGCGAAGTGAGTGGAGGCCTTGATATGTGTGGCGGTCTAGGAAAACCAGTCACTGAACGATCAACAAGGGCTGTCAGATTGCCTGTGCATTGATCTGCTACTGTTTGCCTATTACGTAGTATATTTCAGCTATTGAAATGGGCGGGTTCACCAAGGCCATTAACACTTTCCTCAAATGCAACATCCGACGGGTTTTCCTAGACCACCTCACATATATCAAGACGCAAATATACATGTATGGATATTATTGAATATTGGTTTCCTCATCACTTACGTCATGATGACAACTGCCCATTGTTTTCTACAGTCAAGCAACAAGGAGGAGCGCCTTTTAGAAATTAAAGCATAACTCACTAATTTGAACTGGTAAAGCTGGGCAAACTCATCTCTGACTTTATACGTGTGGGCGTTCCCCTTCCAATGGTCAGGGATGTAGTGAATCTGTGCTAGTATCCGTTCCATCCTCGTCTCAGGGCAGGCCACCATATGCTGTAATAAAACGAAAACGATTGAACCGAGGAGTCATGGTTTAGACTTTTTATGAGCCAGCAAAGTGAAGGAAGGTCTTATGAGGAGATCTTATGGATAGGAAGACAAACAAAACTGTTCTAGGACAATCAGC
>NMRB01000990.1:71862-119971 GCA_002633025.1 Notospermus geniculatus | reverse complement strand
TAGACCGAACACTGTCCTGATTAAAAATACTAGGACAGACGCAAGCAAATGCATAAAACCATCATGGCGCCCGCTGGTCTATATTTAGTTCGGGAGAATGCATTGCTGTAGAATGCTGTAGAATGACGTCACGAGCCGGAATTCCGGCTCAGATCATTTGGTTTCACCGGTCTTCGAATGCAAGCTGCCCAGAAGACCAGGTACCAGTCTAGTTGTAGGCCTACGTCTTGTATTCCTCCGCAGGGCCGATTCACTGCCATGGGCTCTGGCAGCCAGCTCAGTGCTTCTCTCTCGTGTCAGTGACCCCTCTCGTGTCTGGACCCCCCTAACCCTGATATTATCACGGTCAACCCACAACGAAAATTATATGGTTTGAAAATCTAGCTATGGTCTTTATAATCCCCAAATATTACAATCATCAGAGCGTCTGGGTGCGAGTGACAGGATGGTATATTGTGGTCTCGTGAAAGGAAAATGGCTTGGATTTGTATTAGGGGGGGGGGCCTACTGGTGTGCCGCCGGCAGCATATTTCTATGGACAGATATTTTAAAACGGCACTGGTAACTGGCTGTGCAAATCAGTTCGGGAAAGTTCAAAAATTGGAAACGTTTCCGACTTTGGCAACGTTTCTTTTTTTGGAAGCGATTTTCGATTCCAATATCGGGAACGTTTCTGAATTTGGAAGCCCAGATATTATGGCACAATCAAGCCTTTTGATGATGATAATTGATGATTATCGATGATTGCAGCCAATTTACGCCAGCAATTCAGATTTTACGCCGTGAAATACAAGGTCACAGGTGCTGCCATCTGTTAATGGAAAAAAACACTTCCCGATTTTTGATACTCATATCCTGATTAGGCCTAACATGCAAATAGGCCTACACCGATTCCGATATCGGAATCGAAAACCGCTTCCGAAAAAAGAAACGTTGCCAATTGGAATCGCTGGGCTTCCAAAATCAGAAACGTTTCCAAATTCGGAACTTTCCCGAACTGAAATGTGTGGCTGTAGTATAGATTACACTGATTGATCTGATGATCTATAGGCCCTAATATCTAGGCCTACCCTATAGGCCTACCTAGGCTAGTCTTGTTGCGGGGGGCTGCCTTTTAGCAAGTCAAGTAGAGCCTAGGCCCTACCGCCTGCCAAAGTCTCAAGACGGCCAAGCCCCCCCCCCCCAGCTTTTACGTCATAGGTAGGCCTAGGTATTGATGACATTATTGTTCTCTTTTCAGATGATGAACGTCACTGGCTCTCAGCCACCAACAACGTCCACGATTCCTGCAGGCTCCATGCAGCAGGTGGACAGGGAGAAGATCTACCAGTGGATCGTGGAACTTTCATGTCCAGACACCCGGGAAAATGCTCTCTTAGAATTGAGGTACTTGACCCTTTGTATTGCAAATGACAAAGACGGAATTCTGAATTTTATTACATTATTTTAAGAGTAATGTTGAGTTGTATGATTATGTTGCCTCCAGTAAAATACTTTCATATTTGTTTTATTTCCTTATTTCAGCAAAAAGCGTGAAGTTGTTCCAGAACTGGCACCTATGTTGTGGCATTCATTTGGAACAGTCGCTGCCCTACTTCAGGAAATCATCAATATTTACCCTGCCATTAACCCACCACATCTTACTGTAAGTCTTAATCAGTGTAAAACATTTGTTACCGTGTGTCTCTTCTGGTTCCTTTGTGGTTGATTTCTGCCAATTATCATCTCCAAAGAAAGATACAGTGGTCTTCACTGTGAAAGTGAAATGACTTGTCTTTAGTCTTGTGCTGTTGACAGGAGTTCTGGATGGAGCAGCCAGGGAGAATAAATGATTCCTTGGGAGTCGAGACATTGTTGATATATAGAGGTGAAATATAAACAAAGGTTTTGCTCATTAGAACGAATGACAGTCCAATTAAGAGTAAGGCTACTTTCAAAGTTTATGTACGCAATTTTCAGGCCCACCAGTCTAATCGAGTCTGTAATGCATTGGCCTTATTACAATGTGTTGCGTCACATCCAGAAACACGATCTGCCTTTTTGCGAGGTATGTATTTTCATTTAAAAATTCTTGAGCATTTTTGCCGTTTTCCTGCTCAGTGACTCACACTAGTGTAAGAAAGGACTCACTTAAAATTCAAATGCCTTGCATCCACGATTGCTGCTCAGAAAGTTCAGTTCTCGAAATTCCATTTAAATGCGGTTCTCTGATAAGTGACCTTGTTCTTTTCCAGCCCATATCCCACTATTTCTTTATCCATTCCTACACACTGTGAGCAAAACACGACCATTTGAGTATTTACGGCTGACGAGTTTAGGAGTCATTGGTGCACTAGTCAAGGTGAGAAAACTTCTGATATCGAATCTTGGAGATCGTAGATTTGTCTACACATTGATTTAGTCAGAACAATGATGCTGGAAAGTGCACACTCTCTCGCCGATGTTACAAAATGGATCAGAGTTTCCATTAGACACCCCCACGTGATGTAGCCTTGCAGAACAATTCAGCAGGTTTTTGTTGGCAAACCTGTCTACACCCACCACCAGCAAGTGCAATATCAAGATTCCTATGAGGCTGGTCTTCCATTGATTCACCTCATGATCTTGCATCGGATGACATTCAGTTTATTTTATTCTTTCAGACTGATGAACAAGAAGTCATCAACTTCCTTCTTACAACAGAAATCATTCCACTCTGTCTTCGAATAATGGAGTCTGGCAGTGAACTCTCAAAAACAGTAAGTCTTCTTGTTCTCTTCAGGATTAAATCAGTGATCTCCTTAGATTGTTAAAATAGACAGCATGGAATCAATACCAATAATCTCCTTAGCTATGAAATTGGTGTGCCAGATTCCTAAATGCACATTTTACATTTCGTGTAACAGGGAAAATGTCATCTTGTGAACAGACCATAATGTTTTATGCAATTTTTTTTCAGGTGGCCACATTTATTTTACAAAAAATCCTCTTGGATGAGACAGGGTTATCGTATATTTGTCAGACGTACGAAAGATTCTCACACGTTGCCATGATTCTGGTAAGTTCTTAATTTTTTTCTGATATCAACTACCGGTATGCTAAGGTGTTCCCGCTTCCCTCCAACCAGTACCGGTACTTGTGAAGAGGACAGAAATCTGCAAGAAATGTGAAAAATGAAGTCCTATTCATCGTATCCATGACGTTGTATCCAGGCCTACATGACGTTGTGACGTTGCGCGTTTTGCCCACCAGCTTCTTCAGCAAAGCAATGAATTTTGCCCACCACCCTTGCGTCATTTGCCCACCACCCTTGCGACGTCAGCAATGGCGGACACTGTCGGAGTTACGTCATGGATACGATGAATAGGTGTACTTATTGATAATAGGGACAACTTTTTTCAGGGAAAAATGGTGCTGTCTCTTGCCAAAGACCAGTCTGCTCGCTTACTTAAACATGTTGTCCGGTGCTACCTAAGATTATCAGATAACCCAAGGTAAGAAAGGCCTGAAATCGAAAATAAGATGAAACACTCTGTGGAATATTTTTTCTGTTGACTCTTAATTCTTTGATTTTGTCTATTATGTCATCTGGTATGTTGTCACTACGCCTTTGGACTACGCTCTGTCCACTAGTGGAGTGTAGCCTTTGAAAGAGTGAAGTCAGAGTGACTGTAGTGAAGTATTGTACTGAGCAAGTGTTCAAAATGCTAAATATTGAAAATGTCTGATTCTGAAATTTCCCTTTTCAGAGCCAAGGAAGCACTCCGCCAGTGTCTGCCTGACCAACTCAAAGACAGCACATTTTCTACATGTCTAAAAGATGACAACTCAACGAAACGTTGGCTCTCACAGCTACTGAAAAACCTGGAAACCCCAGGCACTGCAGACCCAAGAAGTATCCCTATGCCACCTCAATAAGGCGGCCTAAGGGTGTGCACACATTTCTTCCTCTCCCCCAGCAATAATTGACTAAATGGCTTCTTCAGGGTTTAAGCTGAGGAGTTGTGTTGATAATGGATGTAGAGATGTTGCCTCAGATGGTCATGGTGAGGGCACAGTACACGCCAGCCCAGTGTGCTATGAATCTTAGGGCTCTTTCTGCATAAGGTAGAACCAGACTGGTACGCACGGTTCAAAGTGTCAACCTTGCCACTTCTCGAGTTAGTGTTCACTGTAAAGTAACAGATGATACACATGTAGGTCGCCATATTTGTGTTGACTTCGTGTCCTCTTCACTTGGGGGCAGTCTTCCAGGTTGATATCCAACGAAATCTGCTCTACATGTTGCACAAATTATGTATATATCATTATGCTTCGTAAAATACAAGTATTCTGAATTGATACTGTTGTAATGCTTGTTTCTAATAGGCCTGTATTCTAGAAGCTTCCTTATCTCTAAGGTTTACCTTTAGCTCTTGTTTGCAGGGCTTAAAGTGGACCTTAGAGTTAAGGAGGCTTCTAGAATACGGACCATAGAGTGCGCTCATTGAGTGTCATCAAGATGTCTTTCGTCGAATACGGTAATACTCTTATGGAGCATCAGGTCTTGCTTGTCATCACTTCACGGTGGTCGTTCAGAAAGGGCCATAACGTCATTGCTAGTGTCCTCTTTCATAGGCTTCGACAATGCGTTTCATGTTCTTTCCCGTTATCCAGAGCTTTCTGGGCGAGTGATGCAAGGGGGAAAACGTACTCTTAGGAGTTGAGAATTCTGGAGTGGAGATCAGGTTAGGCCTACATGATCCACCTTCTCCAGCACAGGTGAAATGTGGATCCGGAATGTAAGAGTGCCAGCTGAAAGAATTATCAAAGAAAGTTTGATAATTGTTTGATAGTTGTTTCGGAATAGAGGGATGCATTCCCTCCATCCGAAATAAATGGCTACCGCTAGGCTACCTACGGCAGCCTGCATAGCTATGGCATTATGGATTAGGATCTATGGGAAAATTCCACAGCACCACTGAAATCCCGTCAACGAAAAAAGTATTTGTCGGCTATAATCCAAGTCATTCACAGGCCCAAAAAGAAACATTCACTTATTCCAGTAATCGGTAGCACTTGTCACAAAAGCACGTGAACGACGAACGACTTGCTGAACTGGCAGTTGGATATAGAGAATGTATGCATGAATTAGGTAAAGCAGACAAAGAACTCTGTTACTAAGCCACATTGTGGCATTTCTGACAATGGCTTATGCTGATTGAATGGCCGATTACGCCGTTAACAGGCGTGATTTCTTATCTGCACGGGGTGATAGACAGTGAAGCGAACATTCGACTTCGGCTTGGCCTATAAGCAGAAGCAGACGACCGCCACAAAATCCCAAATTTTCGTGTTATTTTCGGCGATATTGTATCCATTCATATATGATTACTTACTACGGATATCTTTCGTGGGAACAGTACCGCTAAGCACACGCAATGGGAGACAGAAATGCATATTCCTGAAAAATCCTCTATGAGGCATTCTACTCGCTGGTTCGACAAAGTAATTCGCTGGCTACGCCATTTTTCGCCTGGTGGCGAGCCCAGGAACCATTGCGTCCAGATATCATACCGGAGGGCCCGAACAACTTTTTCAATGGGAACCCGACGAACTACCATCAGAATGTGGCGTTGCAAGTTATGTGCCTGAAATTCTTTGTTCTAACGCCAGTTCCAATAGACTCTTATCACTCCAAAAGAGCGCAGCACCTGACGGGGTCAGCGTCATGACATCCCGCACGTCATTTCTGAACGCATGACGTGACTCGAAAAAAAATCTGGTTGTTTCAGCAATCATGACGTCATGAAACAATCTGATTTTTTTTCGTCTCACCTCAAGACATCATGAAATGACGTGCGGGATGTCAGGTGCTGCGCTCTTTTGGAGTGATATCGTCTATTGACTGGCTTCTATTCTACTTCACTTCGCTTCAGCATGATAAACAAAGAAGAAAAATGCCTGGTTAAAATTCACATTTACAAATTTAATAATATGAAATAGAAATCGAGTTTCTAAGGTGAAAGACATTTAATACATGTAATATTTAGTGGTGATGACATGACACTTTATCTTCTTCCACCAAGCAAAAGATGACATAATCAGAAAACATGCCATCAAGAGAAGGTACATCTGTGAAATGAAACAAGATACAGGGATCTGTAAAACGAGAAATAAAACCTATTTCATTGGCTTAGCATATTGGCTTAGCATATTAAGGTAGTTATTTCTAAAAGATTTACATCTCTTGTCATATGTGAGGCGGTCTAGGAAAACATGTCAGATGTCGTATTTGAGGGAAGGGTTCGTTAATGGCCCTGGCGAACCCGCACATTTCAATAGCTGAAATGTACTACGTAACAGGTAAACAGTAGCAGATCAATGCACAGGCAATCTGACAGCCCTTGTTGATCATTCAACGACATCCGATGGGTTTTCCTAGACCGCCACACAAACAATTTTGACAGATAAACTAAAAGATGGACGGCGACGATTGCATATGACACTTATAAACCACATTAGATATCACAACAAAATAGTCCAATATCCCGACAATAAACTACATGAACATTATCAAATAAACACACAGTGGCAGAACGAAATGTGACTGCACTGAAAAATAAAGTGGTAGTAGGCCTATCTACCGGTACCTCTTCCTGGTAGAAAATAAGTTCGCCAGATGATGCGCAAACCATTGTCATCACTATCACAGTTCCCCAAAGCAAGCTGAATGCCAGAATGACAAAACAGCTACCGGGTGCTTAAAATTGTGAAAAACCGAAGGCAAAAATCTTCCCTCAGTGGACATGTGGACTTAATTAAGCCATGGTACAATCTTGCATGTAATTCGGCTCCAAAATGACACAGCTCAATGTGCATACTATCATAAGCATTGTTGGTATTAGAACATGTATTTGAAGTTTTCCGTGATCATGGATTGTGCCCACAGTGAACAAGATGGGCAGCTCAACAAGGTGAATATATAATACATCTTTGCCTTTAATTCACATTGGGCAGTTAACAGACTTGGACTGAACAGAGAAGCCCATTTTCACAGTACATAGTTCTTACTCCAATTTGCACCACCTCAATTCGCAATGTAGATATACCGATGTTTGTCTATTGTTTCAATGTCATTTTCAAGCTGTTTCATCTCGGCCTCCATGCGTTCTTTACGATTCTTCTTTGGCGCCGTATCCGTGACAACAGAGAGTCCCTGATATTGATGATGGAGCTCCTCCCAGTTGGTCTTGAGCCCATCCAAAATTAACTGACGTTCACTTTCCGATAAAAGCTTCATTGCTCCTCGTTTGAAGTTTTCGGCAACATAGGCATCATATTCCTCCTGGGCACGTTTGATTTCATCCTTCCTCTTAGACAGGTACACGGGAGTTTTACCAAAGTCCTGCAAAATAAAATATGTTTTTCTTTGAGTGCAACAAACATTTTCTTTTTTCTTTTTCTTTATGTAGGTCCTTATTTCTGCATGGTTTCTCTTGTTCTTTCTACCGTGGAGATTTTCACTTTTACTTTTGTTGATCCATACTATTATTATTGTTGTTGTATGGGAGCTTTGCACCTCGCACGCCATTGCTTTATTTTCATTTGTATACCTAGGTAGCCTTATGTGTCTTTGACACGCAGGCACCCATTGTATAAATAAATAAAAAATAAACATGGAAATATATGATAAAATAACTGTGCTCAAGACCTACTAAGGCCTGATTGAAAGTCACTTTTCTTCCATTGAAAGGAAATTTCAAAAACTACTGAGTGACAAAAAACAAATGTATGCATCAGTATCATCTGCGTAGGACTCAATACTAGACGCTTTAGAATACAAGACAAAGACAGGCTTTTATCGCTTCAAACGGTGAGACCATAGGAGCAGCGATATTACTAGTAAGAATTTTTTGAATCCCCCAATTCTGTACCTTTTTGTTGACAAATTTGGGCTGGAGTCCTGATGGATCCAACTGATGTTTATCTCCCTTCTTTGTATCAACAAAGATGTGTTCAGGGTTCTTTGGAACAGACATGATGTTTTCCACAGCGTTTGAGGTGATGAAGTTCTTTGTAGTTCTCAACCCCATGACTGGCTTTTCATCCTGTTTTGGCACTGGTGGTTTCTTGCTGTCAGCATCAGGATATTTAAAGTCCGTCTCTGAAGTGATAAGATAAACAAATTTACAAAGAATACACATTGACAATATAGCCTGGGTGTAGCATGCTTTCAAAGACAGGAAACACAAAAAATGGTTGTTCCCCAGCAACACCAATGTATACCGTACTTACTTTCTGGAAGTTGTGGCTCTCTTTCATGTTTCTTCAGGTATTGGTCTGTTGTCTGAATTGGTACCTTGGCTGGTCCCATAGTCTTGTATGCAGCCTTGTTGTTCTTGTTCTCATCTGTGACCATGCCCTTGAATTTTGACAGATGCCTGTTGTGGAGAAACAAAATCATCAGCAGGTCAAATCAGATAAGTTGAATCGTACCAGAACGAACTTGAATTTGAATGCCTTCTGGTTGTCCGAAGTTCACAAAGTTTGACTAAGATGCTTGTCCTAACGTGACGTAGCGGTCAGTGTGGGCACATTGGTCCGAGATAGTTGATTGAAGGGCCCAGACCTAGCCTAGTCCTACACGGCCTATAATAGGCCTAGCATATAAGCATGTAGCCTTATATACATTGTAGCCTATAGGGCCTAGGCCTCTGCTGCTGCTCTCTAGTCATGCTAGTAGGCCTAGCCCCCCCCCCCACCNATTGTAATAAATTTTCCAGCATGAGTCCCGCAGGCCCCGTCCCTTTAGCCCCCCCCCCCAAAATGGCATGGCATTTGTTATTAGGCCTAGGCCCCCTAGGCCCTGGCCTTCACCACATAATGTTCATGCATGCATGACGTGCAAGATGCACTGCATGAATGATGCACAGACTCATCTCCAGCGCGCACTGCACACACATGCTGACATGCACACACCATGCACACAGTCACAGCACACAGTCACAGGCCATCTCAAAACTATGGAAAATGATGATCAAATAGGCCTAATGCTAGTGGCTACCTTTTTTGCTTTTGGACTTTTATTTCCTCACGAGGAATTAGGTTGTAGATGCTCTCTTCGTGCGTATTCATGCTTATATCGTCCGAAAATGACAATTTTAGAAGAAATTCGTGAGGACTTCAGTTTCGAGTGGCAACTAACACTGACTAATGACAATAATGACGTTCACAACAGTCGTCACCAAGGAAGTGACGTCAGTCAGTTCCGGTGACAGCTCGCCAATCTCCACACAGGCGTAAACACTCTCCAAGATTACCTGAGCATGCGTACAACATGCACAGGACAATAGTTCATATTGACAAAAGATGGCAGCAGCTGACGGCTCGTCAATCTCCACACAGGTGGTTACACACTCTCCAAGCTAACCAAAGCATGCGTACAATGCACAGGACAGTGTAACTATTGGACAATAGATGGCAGCATACATGCAGGCCATTCGGAACTTCCGAAGGCAACTGCTCGGCAATTTCCGTGACGGCTCGCATTTCCCCTCGGACACAAGTCCAAGGCAGCCATCTTGAACGTTTGCAATTTGTGTTGAAAAAGTGTGTATTTTGTTGGGTGTTTGACTGACGGTCTTGATCACCACGCAAATGTGCCAATTCCTATGTACACAGCTTTCATGGAACTCGTGGAACCATCATTTCAATGTCAAGTATGTGGACTAAGGTGCTGTTCTGCATCAAAATTACCGATAAACAGCCATGGAAATCTGGAAAATATCCCTTGGAAAAATGTGGAAAAGCCATGGAAATTTTAGTCTCAGGGGCTGTACGAACCCTGAATATGTTATGTTATGTTATGTTATGTTATCTCCACACAGGTGGTTACACACTCTCCAAGCTAACCAATACATGCGTACAATGCACAGCATCTCACGGGTCGTCAACCTCCATGCAGGCGTACACACGCTCCAAGATTACCTGAGCATGCGTACAACAGATGAACAACGACCTGAGGCGAACTGCTTATCTATCTACTGGGCGGCGCATTTCACCTCGGACACAAGTCCAAGGCAGCCATGTTGTTATCAACAAACCCACGTGACCGACCGTGGGACTATTTTCGCCGAATTTTGGCCTGCTAAGATATCCAACCTTATTTTCTGGATACGTTGTGGCATATTATATATAAACTTACCGATATCTCACCCAATCTGCCAATTATTGATCAATAACGCAACGTTTTTGTGTGACCTATTTCGTTCATGTGCAGGGTGTGATGAGGCGACCGCATCCAAAGCCACAGAAACTGAAGGCAATCACTGCGCATTCAAGATGGCTGCCTTTGAATTGTGTTGGTTTCCACTACCGCCCCCTTAAGCTGGTAAAAGGGAGCTATGGCGTTATCAGAAACTCAGCTCTGGTGTTGAGACCTGACGGGGTGATGGTTTTTAAGGGTCCACATCCACCGCAACTCTGTTCTGAGGAGGGTCGTCTCATCCGGACATGTCTCCAGGATGGTGAACATCACGTCCTTGACAGAATGTCAAGGCATTTTGAAATGGGCATAGAGTAAAGAATAGTCCCTCTTTCCCTAGCCTGATGTTGGACTTGTGGTTGTTCATCCTTTTACGGAATCATGTGGTCTGTCCGACGTACTGATTGATTGTGGGGCATCTGGTACAGGTGATGCAGTAGACAAAATTTCTACTGTCACAATCCGTGTGGCTCCTCAGGCGAAGTTGATGGGACCTTCCGGTGGAGGAGCTAGTGATGTGGGACTGGGATGGTAAGGAGATGCAGAGTTGACATTTCCGACCCCTCTTAGGTCCCTTCCGTGAGCATGGGTCACAGGTGGACTTAGCCTGTTGGGTGTCCGGGGTGGGGACCTTGGCTCTAACAAGCACATCACAGAGATTTTTGGGTCTCCAGAATGCAATGAGGGGTGGCTCAGGGCAGCATTCCTTCAATGAGGGGTTCAAATGGAGTGTTGGCAAGAAACGGCATGTGATAGCGGAGATGTTTCTGGCAGTCCAGGGTGGTAAGTGAGAACTAAGGGGATCTTGTGGGGTTTGGAGGACTGCTGGTTGTTTTGGACCCCACTTCCATTGGCACTCTGGTTAGCATGGCGA
The DNA here is from genome assembly GCA_002633025.1 of Notospermus geniculatus. Classification (NCBI taxonomy): domain Eukaryota; kingdom Metazoa; phylum Nemertea; class Pilidiophora; order Heteronemertea; family Lineidae; genus Notospermus; species Notospermus geniculatus. The sequence continues at coordinate 108,872 of NMRB01000990.1, read as the reverse complement.
GCACCATCATCAGCTCCGTCTCTACTCACATCCTGGGTATTGGTTTCCATAGTTGTGGGAGGGCGGGCCGCCTGGTGGTCATGATGTTGGATCGCCCTTTCTACCTCCTTTGCAACCTTTTGTCTGTTATGGCCCCTGTCTGTGAGAAAACCAACCAAATTCTGTACGTGTTTCAAAGCAGCTGACTGTTCTGAGCAGATGGACAGGATACGGAGGGCTTGGGAAAAGGGGATGGCACGTTTTTAACATGACCAGGGTGACACAATGCTGGGTGGAGGTATTGGTGAGTGTCCATGGGTTTTACATAGAGGTCAGTAACAATCCTTGATTTGGCATCCCAAGTCGGCAAAATTGTTTCAGAACTCAAATTTTGACGATTTGTTATAACTTAATTAACTCCATCGTAATTGGTCAAAATGAACAATTCTTTTGCAGAACGGAAGCATAAAGGTTGTAGCTAAAGCATTTTGTTGAAATCAGTTACTTTTTGTCATGAATATGTTAGGACGCTTGTTTTCAAAGAGCGTCGATAAAGTTGGCATTGGTACATGTAGCCCACCACCTACTGTGGACGTCGCGTCATGAAAAAGTGACCTGTACCTGTACATGTATAGATCGTTTCCACGTCACCGCATTGCTTAGCGACTCAAAGGAAACTTACGCATCCGCATTGTCTGGTGGGCAAATGTAAACACGGAAGAAACCGAGGCTTGGAAGTGAACGCTGGTTTTGACATGTTTGACAGCTGACTGAGCGTCTCATCGTATTTTATCGAATAAAATCCCCCCAAACCCTGATAAAATGGTGCAAACTTGTGTTGTCAGCGCGGGTGCAAGTCACGCGCTAAGGGAAATTGAATTGCAGATGAAGACGAATTTCCGTCATTAAGAGCGCGGTGGTTGCAGGCCGTCCAACTCTCGAACATTCAGATGACGATCGTTTATGCAGCTATCAAGTTTAGCCCGGACCACCCCCCCTCAGGCATCGTCGTTCACTCGACGCCAAAATTCGTCGAGTCCCCAGTATTAAGATTATCTTTTGGTCGAATCCCCAACTAGCAATATTTTTGCGGCAGTCGTATTTGTGCCGAGTACCTTCACACACGAATACTTGCGCGCGCGAGTATATTTTGGTCGAATCCCCAACTAGCAATATTTTTGTGGCAGTCGTATTTGCGCCGAGTACCTTCACACACGAATACCTGCGTGCGCGAGTGTCCGACCAAACAGGAACAATGACTTTGTCGAATCGCCGTCGAAAGACTGACGATCGATAACTTCCGGCGGCAGGAGATGAACACGTGATCACCCCACAACAAAAATGGACGGAGGATCACATTCGGAACTTCCGAAGGCAACTGCTCGGCAATTTCCGTGACAACTCGCGCTGCCCAGTGGACAGATGAGAGCAGTTCGCCTCAAGTCGTTCCGAATGGGAGGATCAGTGAGAAGGTATGGAGTACGATGACAGTAAAAAAGTTTGCGTTGGCCTCCACTTATTTAAGGAGCATGCGTGACCAAGAAGGATTGACGATCCATCTTCTTCATTCTGGCGCGTCAGATTTGCAGAAATTTAACTGGCATGCAATGAAGGGGCAACTGAGGCCACAATGTCTAACATACAAGTAAAATGCAAAAAATCATATTTNAAAATCATATTTTTCTAACTTTGGTAGGCCTACGGCAGGCAATGTCGAGTTTGGAGCGAGTCCCGGCCACCTGTGCCACACACTTTTAGGGAACAACTAGTGCCCCACGCATACTATTTTGCCCTGAAGTGAATCCCCACCTGATACATTTTATAGTACTGGCGTATCCATGTCGAGTCCCCAACTTCCAAAATACTGCAGACTGGCGAGTTAGTGTCGAGTGCCTGAGGAGGGGGGGTCCGGGATTAACTTGATAGCTGCATTAATAGGCGGTGACACTAAGCTACAGCACAGGCCCCTGGAGAGCTATCAGTGAGTTTAGAACACGTATCTAACCAAAAAACACTAGTTTGTAAAAAACACCCCCCGAGCTCACTAATTTGTGAGCTCGTGGTGTGTTTTTAGACACGTGTTGTGTTTTCAGATACGTTTGGTTAGATACGTGTTCTAAACTCACTGCTAGCTCTCCAGGGGCCTGTGCAGTAGCGTAGTGTCACCGCCTATTAACAGACGGCGCTGTGCGCGAATCAAAACAAAGACAACTTGTGCCCGCCGGGCAATATTTTTCGCATGTCTCCCTGTGTATTTTTGCCTGAAGGCCTATTGTTGGATGTCGGTCTGCGATGTAGGCCTACAGTTTGCTTTCATGACCATTGTCATATCATCTTCGATAATCGAAGGGCGATCTGCTCACCACTGCGTTACATCACACATTACCCTTCGAGTAAAGCTGTTTTTCTACGAGGCGTTTGCGGGCGCGGAATTGGAGGCGGGCGCGGTTGCGACTGAAACAGCTAAAGGATCAATTGGATCGATTTTTTTCTACCCGCGCCCGCCTCCTTTTCCGCGCCCGCAAACGTCTCGTGGAAAAGCAGCTTTAAGGCCCGTTTCCACAGAAGCGGTAGCGTGAGCGTTTTGACGCTTCGCCCATTGTTTGGAAGCAGAGCGGTGGAAAATAACAAAAGATTTGACGCATCACGCAGCGTGAAACGCCTCTGTGGAAACGAGCCTTTATGGTGGGTATACACTACACGCTATTCGCCCAACGCATGCGATGGTTCTTTGTTATTTCATGCCGCAATGCCTACGAAACAAAAGCGATTCACGTGCGATTCCAAATCGCTTGGCGAATCGCTTCTAGTGTGCACCCACCCTTAAGGGCCGGTTTGACGGGCGTTTTTATCGCCGCGATAATCGCCACTTTTTTAACGCTCAGTAAAAACGAATATCGCTCCGTAGGTCAATCGACTGTTGATCGAGTTTTACCATGGCTTTTTTCTCTCGCTGGCGATGTCACCCGCTGTTGTTTTCCGATTTTGAAAAATAAAAATAATTGAAAAATGGCATTATTTTTGCTGCCGCCCACAAAATCAATAAAAATAAAAAAATAACAAAAAAACGCTTTATTATTTTACTGCCGACATGCTGGACGACCCTTGGCTGACGAAAATAATTCACCGCGGTTGTAACATTCATTCCCGTTCCCATACATTGGGTGAGGTCAAGTATTGAGTAAAAGTGGATTGAGTTTACTTTGAGTTAACCTGAGCTCTTTACCCCAGATACAGGTAAACTCACTCTTAGTATACCTCAGCTAACACTAAAGTAACTATAAAATAACCCTCAGGTTATATTATTGGTTTGACACAGGTAACCCCTGGAAATTCCCCACATCTACTCAGATTCCTTGAATCTTTACTCTGGGCCAGCATCAGTGCATTCATGCATGCATCACATGCTGTAGCAGGGTTAATAGCCCACAGCACACACACACGACAAGCAAGATGGACAAGGGGAAGAATGAGAGATTTCTTGGAGCGAGCAGAAAATGATCGAGGCTTTGAATTACTTTAGAGAGAACATCACAACAGGTTCAAGCAGTCTAAAAGATACCTGATAGGTCTATTCCCCGCATATTCCATCGAAATGTCTATGCACAGGTTCTCCGCTGAATGCCAGCCTCCTTTAAAGTAATTTTCAGGCCTTTTTTGGGCAAGAGCATGAACTAAGACATGCATAAAAACATGCCAGACTGTTCTTCCATGCCTCCAAAACTTTACCCAAAACTTGACTTCTTTCCGAGTTAACTCTGAGTTAACACCTAGGGATTAAGATTACCCTAATGCATTTGTCCATTCGTTTTTAACAAAGATGGCTGCTCTGCTCAGGTATACTTAACCCTGGGGTATAATTTAAGAGCCAGTTTTTCTAAGAATCAGGCACTTAACCATTAGGGTGTGATACATCACCTCTTAGATTTTGCCAACTTTTATTTTACAGGGANGAATGAACTCGATGTCCTTCGTACATTTTGTAATGGTTTTTTAGTTCGTACTGCTGCCGCTAGGTGGCTACCCTACGTCGGCAGTCAAAATACCTATAAGAGATCGCATACCCGTGCTCCTTTGAGACGAAAATTCTCACTGTTTTTGTGTCTCCACTCATCGTCGTTGGTAGTTGTATCACATCACCTGCCTTTTACCCTATGTGACAGAGCTTATCCTTGTATTTTAAGGGAACGAGGTCTTTTCTGTCTTTAGAAGGCATCAGGACTGAAATTACTCACGGTTACAGTACCCCCAATTCTTATCTTCATCGTAATTCGCAGTCGTCGCACACCATTTCCCCTTTTTCCCCGGGATACACTGATAGTGGTATTTCTCTTTATACTTGAAGGGGAAGATGCAGAATTTGCTCTTTGTGTGTCCGCTGTATGTCGTGGTAGTCTCTGTAAAGGTAACATTGCACGGTTTATGAATTAGACCGCGAGGGAAGTCTCATGGGTCGAGTAACCAAGCCTCGTTGAGGTACCGAAAGTAGAGAGGTTTAGAAACCAAACGATAAACGTAAACTTTACGACAACGTTATTTTTCACACTACCATAAAGGAATCAACCCTTTATGATACTACGCATTAACCAGATATCATATTTTATTTTCCGTACAAAAATAACGTTGTCGTTAACGTTAACGTTTATCATTTGATTTCCAAACCTCCCTACTGAGGCAAAAACCCGAAGCGTTTCGGGTTGAGGGCGGAATTTGAGTCGAAGGTTTGTTCCTAGATTAGGTCTCTGGCGTCCTGGGGGTGGACGGGCAAAAATTGGCGCAAGGCCGCCGTATTTAAAAAAATTGGCGCAAGGCCGCCGTATTTAAAAAAATTGGCGCAAGGCCGCCGTATTTAAAAAAAATGGCGCAAGGCCGCCGTATTTAAAAAAATTGGCGCAAGGCCGCCGTATTTAAAAAAATTGGCGCAAGGCCGTATTTAAAAATCTGTCAAGACGTCCCATGGTCCCAATACTTCACATCAACAAGACGTACCTTTGCAGAAGCCCCACATCTTGTCTCTGTCGTAATTCTTCGTGACTGCACACCAGGGTTTCTTGGCTCCCTTCAAGAGGCACGAGTAGTGTAGTTCTCCTTTCATCTCGAACGGGAACACGCACGGCTTCCCCTTGCCTGTCGCCCCGTAGGTTTTGATTTCCCCTGGAAAGACAGCGTAATTGCACGTTGATTGTCATGACATGATCAGATTTAAAATGTGTGGCACTTGAAGCAGTAGGCCTCTTGGCTGTTTGAGAAGCAGGGGAAACCGCCCACCGGGGTCTACTAGCCAGGCACAAAATGCTTACATGGTATATAAAGCGTAGTCCATGCAGAAAGCACCCTGATCGTTGTGTAGCCAGGCCTAAACATGTTGATATATCGCAGTCCCCTTCAATAGTAATAAAACCATTGCATAGGATATCGATTTTAATGTGACCCCATTTTCTTCATGTCCTCATTTTCATTGTAGTATGTAAACACCTGGCCTGGATCGGAAGAGGCTCTCTCATGCCTTGATGCGTTTGGTTCAAATTTCGTCCCCCTGACGTTAGGAGCCTAAACCCGAGGCAATTTTCTTGCTCACTACCAGCAATTGCATTGCCTCGTGTGCGGATGTTTTCAAAGGCACGAAAGAGCCGTTGTAGTTCATTGTTGCCAATCCACTGCACGAATCAAACGTACGATTTTGATCCTCATACATTTACATGTAGTCCGGCCGCCAAGGGCCGAAAACGCGATTTCTTGAATAACAGGCGGATTTTTGCAGTTTTGACATCTTTGCAACATGCCGATTCGATTTCCGCCGGGTGCCACTCTGGCTCTCATTTTTCAGAAATCGCGTTTCCATGGCAACCGCCAGAGAAAAATATCATTTTTTGAAAAAACTCTGCTAAATTGTGCTGGATAGTGCTATTTGCTTAGTTCAAAAGTGAAAATCCATTGCCTGATACCTGTTGCGAGCAAGATGCGTGAGTCACCGCACACGCCGCAATGGCAGTGCCTCATGTGCGGTGAAAAACGGTTACCAGCAATGAGCAATAAAATTGCCTCGTGAGCTGCGGGCTTTACACAAAATCAAATACCCACCTCCCTTGCATTTCCATTCCGTGTAAATATGATTTTTCTTCTTGACGAAGAATTTTTTGGATGTGTCCCTGTTGCTGCTGGACAGATAGCACGCGTGGCCGACCGTGAAGAAGACGGCCGACCGGCAGTAAAAATCATTCTGGTTCAAGCACAGCTCTCGGCACTGCTCCACGTTATCGATGTCGTTGGCTATTCTGTCCTTGTGGCCGGCAATCCAGTGGTTCTTCATCTCATACCATTCCAGATTCTCGTTTGTTCCGCACTTTTCAGCTGGATAGAAGTTCGAATAAATGATTAAAGATAATGTATCACGACTTCATTGTTTACATTTCAATGTTTGTAAACATGGATGTTTACATTATTTTATTTTGGACTTTTGGGACATGCCAACCCACCAAATTGAAGCTTTCGGTATCAAAAGAATTTCCAGAGGGGCATGCCACCAACAAATTACTCATAAGACTGGACTGGACAGACAGACTGGACACAAACAAACAAAATGTAAATAAACAATGATTTTCGTGGCCCGCGAAAATACACGTGGTACATTATCTTTAAGGCCTAATGATATTCAAGCGAGGAAAAAGTCGAACAAGATTTCATTTCTCTTAGTCTGAGGCCCGTGTGCACCAACGAAGATTATCATGAACTCAGGTTGAGCCACAACTTTTCCGTTGTCACATCATGCCTTGGCAAACCTGAACAATTGAAAAGCTGTGGCTCAACCTGAGTTCAAGATAATCTTCGTTGGTGCATACGGCCCAGAGTGTATATTTAGGTAAGATTTGAAATTGAACGTTTATTTGATACATACATCTGCAGAAACCCCATTTCTTATCCAAATCATAATTATTTGTAGTGGCACACCAAGGGTTCTTATTCGCTGCCTCTGTACAGTCGTAGTAATAACGGCCTTTATATTTAAACGGGAAAATACAGTAGGCGTTGGCTGAATTTCCGCCGACAGTCTGGATCGGTTCTGTAAAGAGAGAAATTGTAATTTGATTTCCGACTCTCCTACGTGTTTCTTGTGTTGAAATGGAGACATTCCGTTCTACACTATACAAATGAGGACACGCATGAAGTCCACGTTTATGTACATGTTTATGAGGTGTGTCCCCAGTTGGTCAGTACAGAAATGACGCGGCCAGCCGCCATAAATCGACTAACTGTGGACAGTAGTTTTGATCTATTCCAAATGGGGACATTCATGCAAACTACGTTACACTGACTCGACATGACACATGGTGTCATGTGGCATGCCTTCAACTGGGGACATCCCAATATTCTGGAGGTGGATCCACAGTTATCTGTGTGGTTTTTCATCGACATTACGATCGACATCCATCTAAGTACAGTATTTTCGATGGTGTAATGCTTTACCTTTGCAGTATCCCCATGTCTCTTCCTTATCATAATCCTTTGAGGTTGCGCACCATGGTTTCTTGCCGTCCTTCATGATACAGCTGTAGTAGATCTTTTCGTGGTAACGGAAAGGAAAGACACAGCCCTTGCCCTCGGCGTTACCGTCAAATGTCTCAATCTCATCTGAAGAAAATGAAACAATTTCCTCAGTCTGCACTCGGTTTAAGATTACTGTTTTTGCAGAATGCATACCTATGCATATCACATACGAAGTCGACACAACAGGCGATTTTTGTCGCCAGTTGTCGGCAACTCAACTGAACTTGGATTGTCATGTGATTTGAGAACTCGCGCTGATTGGTCAATGATGAAAACCTGTTGCCTTTTCCCGTCGCCAGGCCCCGCACACGAGGCTACGGCTGTAACAACTGGCACAAAGGGTTAAACATGTTTGAAACTAGGAAACTGTTGTATTTTCGTTTGTTGCCGACCACAATCAGACGAGATTACCGGTGGAGATAATCGAGGCGGTATATGAAATCTTAAAATCTGTCCGCAAGAGAGTGAGCATACTCACTGGCACTGCATATCCATTCGGAGTAAATCCTATTTGACATGTGCCTGTACTGCATTTTCCCAGCACCTTGGATGTTGGTTGCCGATAACAGGCAGGCTTGTCCTGGTACGTAGTACTCAACGGACCGACACCGAAAATTCCTCTCTCCAAGGCAGAGGTTTTGACATTCCTTCAACGTCTTTACCTGAAATGTCGCATGGTAAAATCTACAAGGAAAGTTTGAAGTAAGACTCAGAAATATACATGTACTCAAATCGAAGTCGGTGAGAGACGGGTATCGAAATCACCAATATACCGGTAACCCGTTCTCACAGAATCTAGTGCCCCCATCCCGCCTGTACATGTCTGTCGTGAGATTCAAGCCGTGTTTACACCTGAGGAAATTGCCGGGCCTGACCCGGCTCTGACCCGCCTTTTTTGCGTTTACACCTATGAAAATCGGATCCGGATTAAAAATTGCCGGACTAATTTAGCCCGCTTTCGATCGGCGGGTCTGATCCGGATTATACTTTAGCCCGGCAATTTCATAGGTGTGGACAGAAAAATGCCGGGCTAAAACGTTTACTGAGCCCACCGACAGGTGTCGGTCTGCTAAAATTGAATGGGTGGTGTGTCTATAAATAGCATGGCCAGCGTTCAATATCGTAAGACGAATAATAGGTGTGGACAGAAAATTCAATGGATCCGGGTTAAATTCGAACCCGGGCCTGGAAAAATTGCATAGGTGTAAACACGGCTTATGTTATGGTCATTCCAGAGTCCAAACGAATGGTGCTGCTTATCCGTAAATGTATTGTTGGTGGCATTCTATGGGGGATTAGATTCTACGACTATTTGAATGGCGGAAACTTAATAACGTCGGTAATACTGTTGAGGGCATTCTCTATCAGGAGAGGGGGGCATTAGATTCGTTACACACAAGGGAAACTCGTTCATTGGACAGAAAATGTTCTAACCTCTGGCATGATCTTATCATCATGCCCGAGAATACCATGGTGAACTTCTGTGACCCAATCCAAGTTTTGGCTGGTCGGGCAGTGCCCAACTGAAAAACGAAGGATGATGACTTAGTGTGGAAAGAATGTTCTTTTGATAAGTACATAGACATTCAAAGAAGACATGGCTTGGCACAGAAAATGTTCTTGTCGCTTGTCTAACCGTATTTCTTACAACTGAGATCTAAGTTAGATTTTCCCCTGGCCTTTTTTTGTTTTCATCTAAATTCACCAAATTTCCTCAGTTCTAAATGAACGAAGTTACGGAAACACAGGTGTGAAGGGAAAGAATGTCCTAGGAAAAACTGTCCGGGGAACAAAAGATCCTATTGTTACATTCTAATCTCTGACAATTGGTTTCAATATACGCATGCCGCTTATTCCGTCATTCAACAATAGAAGTGGACACTTTTTACAGGGGGACACTTTTTACTGCTACACCGGGTCCGACTAAAACGTCTAAAAATTCGTGAATACCTGTGCAGAATCCCCATTTCTTGTCTTTGTCGTAGTTGTTTGTTGTTGCACACCACGGTCGTCTGAAATCGCCGACTTGCGTACACGTGGTGTACGACTTGCCGCGGTACTTGAAGGGGAAAATGCAGAAATTGCCCTCAGAGTTGCCACCGATGACCTCCACTGTGCCTGGAAGGGGAATGACATGTTAGAATCCCCACTCTGTGACATGTAGCACAAAATGAATATGGTGCATAATTACTCCTATAAAGTTATCAAAGTTGAAGAAAAGGCATTTTTACCAATCTAGGTACATCCTAAGGAAATCAGTAGGGGCCTACTTCTTACCGCTCGTTCAAACTTCATCGCGCACGTGCGGTGACGAAGGGACTGAGCGCTAAGAACCTCACACCCCAATCAAAGCCAAAAATTGGATCAACCCACCACTAATTGCTTTATGAACAAAGTGATACTTTTTGGGACCCTTAGGTCAAACTCTATTGGCAAACAAAAGTAGGCCACAATTTATGAAGTGGAAGGGGGTCGAGATCGGTTGCCATAGCAACCATGTCCCGAAAATCTGATGAAAATGGCCCAAAAATGTTTTTCAATTTATTTCGTACTTGACCATACCACTTTGGATGGACAGGATGAATCTGTCTCTCTTTCGTACCATATAGATTAGGCCTAGCTTACTGGTTGTCACTACTAAGTGTAGGTTCGTACTATGTACTCGTCGGCCTATGTGGTAAGAAGTTACCTTTACAGTATCCCCACTTTTTATCCAAAGGGAAGTACTTGGTCGTCGCACACCATGGACGCTTTGAGTACCTCATGATGCACGAGTAACGCAGTTTGCCGCCGTACCAGAATGGTATTGCGCACGACGCGCCTCGTCCGTTGCCCCCGAATGTGTGTACCTTTTCTGAAAGAGTACATCGATGTAAAAATTTGATGAATTTCGATCGGGTTTTTTTGGTGTTGCACAACATTCTATATAGGTAGTGTAGTGTGTACATACCCAACAGACAGTGGTCTGTGTACATCTGCATGCTGTTTCCTGTACATCTTCTTCATGTTCTTGTCATGACGTGTTTGGCCATCACAGCCAACATCTAGGCCTAGGCATGCTAGGCGTAGGCCTACTTTTATTCCAGTTGGGAACAACCGGCAGACCAACAAAAACAGATATCGGCTTGCCGGTTTACCAACCGAGGGTCGGACAGTTGCACATGCACGGGCACAGCCACAGCACAGCAGTGAGCATCATCATTCACATTTAAAAATTCATCGTCCGGTAGCCTAGGCCTAGGCCTAGCTAGCTAAGCTAGGCCTAGGCCTAGCTAGAACTTTGTTAATGAGTGTGTAACTGCTGTGAGCTGCAAGCGAGTTTGTAAGAACACCGGATCAGACCGAATTGGAGCAGAAAGTCACCGAATCGGAATCAATTTATTTATTAATATTAGGCATGTTAGGGGCCTAGCGTGCAGTTTGCTTTTTTAAATGCAAGAATCATGAATTAGAGTACCTTAGATAGATAGAAATAAAAATAAGATGTAAATTTACACTTTTCGGTAACTAACATTTTGTTAGATAGATCAAGATAGATCAGTTCCCGTTGCTGCCGTCTACAGCCAAGGTGCTCCGATAGCAAGCAGTGATAGGGCCACAGCTGTGTGGTGACTGACGGCAGGCAGAGACAGGAATTAGTTACGAACATCAGCCAGTTGATTCAAGAGACAGAATTGGAGTTCATTCATCAAAATAATCAATTATCTCTTGAGCAGATAATACACAAAATTATATTAGTTCGGGTCATTTCTGATAGGGATCGTCAGAACGTGTCCGAATTCGGAAACTTTGTTTTTGATTTTGGGAATGTTCCCGATATTCGAATCATCAACCATTTCTGAAATCGGAAACTTCAATTTAAAAACCGAATCAGGGGGACTGAATCAACGATCTGGAGTTGTTTTTGTCTGCTATAGGTGGCTCTGAATCTTATTCAAACTTTCACGGCGTCAGGTTTTGTTTGCCGGTGGAAGTTCTTTGGAATTGCCGTGGCTTTCCTCATATTCCACCTCTGATCCGTTTTGATGGGCATATTGTTGGTTGTAAACAATTATTAAATGAATAAATCACGTTTTCTTTGTTTGTTTCAAAGCATTTGACACTGGAAGGCCGTGTCATGATGGTGTGGGAAGTTCGGGGCAGCGGCGAACATCGTCGTCACGTTTCCGATTTCATAAACATCCGGGACTTGGTATTCCAAATTCGGACACGTTCCCGATATTGGAAATGATCCGAACTGATATCTGTAGTGTTCATCATATTCCATTAAACTTATATAGGAACTTGAGGTTAACCCTTCTAGCACACTGCACAACTCCAAACCATATGCCAAACAATGCACCACTCTGAGCACTGCATTGCAGTTAGGCCCCTACCAAACTCCCACTGCTTGACCAGTAGGGGCTCAGTCATTCAGTGTACGCCAACCTGGCCTTTCATCCGAGAGGACTTCTGACTTTCTGGCCTGACTGGAATGACAAACTAGAATAGACGGATGATGATGACAATAAGACCGTGCGTATTAATTAATTCTATGTTTCGCGTCCCGCGCGTGCACCTATTTCTGACTGTTGTCTGCTAATAGAAATGCATTGCGCATCCATTTTCCGAGATTCTCAAGATTCCCAACACAACTATCGGTAAAAAAATAGGCCCAATAAGTGTTAAAATACCTCCTGAGAAAGCTGTAGTTCCTATCCATGGTCACAAAACCAGGATGCTGACAGATTAAAACAAAATTCTAGTATTACAGATAGAGCTCTTGTTTCATGGTCAGGATGCCTCAATTTTTCATCTTAAATCCATTCAAAATCCCCCCAGGATATCAATCTGTGTGACATGTACTGTATTGATTCGTGTTTCAGCCCGTGTTAAAAATGCAGTTTGTGTTGTGTTTGGAGCACGCGCGCACCAATTTTAGGTGATGGTGGGACACGAAACATAGAATTAATTACGCATGGCCTAATGCCTGTCAGTGTTGGTGTCTCTGAGCCACTTGTACCTTACTTATGACCATTCTATTACAGGTGTTCCAACTTAGAGGTCTAGAGGAGACATGCCTCCTCCTCCACCCCCTCCTCCGCCAGGTCCCCCAGTTCCTCCACCGCCACCTCCAGGTGGATCTGGCCCCCCAAAACCAAAAGCAGGTGGCGGCGGCGGAGGTGAAAAGGCTCGAACTGCACTTCTTGGTGATATCCGTCAGGGTATGAAGTTGAAAAAGGCAGTCACAAATGATCGCAGTGCCCCACAAGTTGCTGGTAGGTATCAAAGATTAGAAGTCGGTAGTGTAGTGATGAAGTTACCTGAGCAAAAAGTAAAAATCGGTGACAGCCCCCAATATGCTAAACTTCCAGGAGGTGTACCCTCCCTGCAAGTTGTATTCTACAGTGATCTTATTCTATTCTAATGGACGACAGCCATTCGAACTACAACATCCTATGTTGAGTACACTCCTCGCGCAGTGTCTTCTCACTCATACCTGTCGTTCATAGACACTGCTTACAATGGCCAGATCCCCGCCGATTTACCGCATGATGATAGTGGTAAATCGGCGGGGATCTGGCCATTGTAAGCAGTGTCTATGAACGACAGGTATGAGTGAGAAGACACTGCGCAAGGAGTGTAATGTTGAGTGGAGGTACTTGTAATGGTTATGGTTATACTACATAAAATGCCGAGGTTTTTTGTGGTCACACCTATGAATTGTCAGGCTTCAAGAAGTCTGTGTCTGAAAAATACGGGTTTTTAAAACATGGTAGGCTCGCTGTGTTTTTCAAAACACGGATCTGGCGAGGGGAAATTCATGTCGTGTGACCTCAAAATCCTTGTGTTTTTGTTAGTTCTTAGCATGGCTACAGATGGCGCAGCCATTAAGTGACCTCGTTTTCGTGCCTCCAACAGTGTGACAATACAGAAATGACCAAAGAGTCAGTGCATGCAGCGCACCTGTCACCGGGCTACTGAACTACAATGAATAAGTAGTGTGACCTCTCGCCGGGCTTTTTGTACACACGAGTTTGGAAGAACACGGGTATTTTGAACAGGTGTAACCGTAGCTGCTCTTTTCATGTTTTCATATAGGCGGAAAATATTGCATCCTGTTGACCTTTTGTTGGGTCCATTTTGAAGTGATGATCCAGCCTAATTCATGAGGCCTACTTTTCATGTCTTCTCTAGTCCTGATATGCCCCGGAGTGTGAAAGAAAATAAGGCCAGCTTTGCTCCAAAATGTGTCAGTTGCTCTGTCTATANGATGTGTTGGGAGTTAGGAGCAGTTCAAATTGAGTGTGTTTAGCATTAGGCCACTGAAACTAGATGATAAGGTTCTCGTCACCGCTCGCATGCGATTTTGGCCCCGCGTCAAAAAAGTTCGTCGTTCATCTTTTATAAAAAATCCGCGCCAAAAATCCGCATCTCCTTGCCGACGATCTTTACATCGACTCTCCAGCGCCGCCCGCGGCGTCTGGGTGAGTGAAAAGCCGTCTGCCGTGATCGAGCTTGCTCGGGGAATCCCGCCTACCTCACTTCCAGGTGTTGTTTGCCAGATCCTCGGCATGCATTCAGTGTACATGATATGGTTCTGTGGTATCCGGGTTGTTGATATCGATTTTCTGACGATGTGTCAGAGGGGCGGAAGCCTCGTTCTGAACACTATTGTCTGATTGTCACGGCACGTGGTGGATGAAAGATGAAAGTTGACGAAATTCCCTCACTGATTTTTGGAAATTGGTTGACGAGAACCTTATAATCTAGTTTCAGTGGCCTTATACAAAAACAATCTTCACTCTCTGGTAAGAAAGTTTCATTTTGAGTAAATGATGTACATGTATTAAGGTGCACGTGCAGAGAAGGGGGAGATAAAAATGAGAAATATGCCTACCCAGAAATAGGCCTTCCTTCCTTCCTTGTTGCAGTTCTTTCAACTGGAAGATATTTTGAATTCAAGCCAAATCATTGAGATTATTTTCGAAGTTTTTCAGATAAAATCTTGAACAATGTCTGTCATGTCTGTATGAGTGACGACATTGTAGACTATGGGCCGTATTCGAAAAGGGTGTTTAAGACTTAGACGCGTGTAAGTAAGTCAAACGCATGGTGGAAGTGTGTGCATTTAAATAAGTGAAGTTACACGCGTCTAAGTCTTAATCGTGCGATGATCACCCTTTTTGAATACGGCCCTATTACTATCGCATAAAAACTACACATTTTCCACTCGGCACCGGATGAAATGATATTGGAAATGCTTGTGATTTCCAACTTCGCTGTTTGAATCAGTCGTATTGACATAGTGGATAATTGGATGTCATGTCAGGCTATTATGACGATTATGGAAGGTTACCATCGCTACATTACAAAATGTATTGCAACTGATCTATGTAATGGGCATGGTGGATTTGTAGGCCGTGCAGGAAGAGTAATTAACTGGGAACTTCTGTTTGTATAATTAGTGTTGATTTATCCATTTAGTTGGAAATTTATCCTGGTTGTTCTAAAAACGTCACTACGCAGTGCATCGTTTACCACAAAACAAGCCATTGCTTTTTTGCCGACGTGTAGAAACCTCAACAGTTTAGACGCAACGATAATTTGAGGCCCTGACTCGCACGTCATGGGACAGCAGAGGCAGATCTTGCGGTCAATTTTCCTGTAACCTGGACTGGCATGCCCAGCTCAGTGCTCAACAAATCAGATTTTCACATACTTGCCCAGGGCACGGGCAACCTCAAAGTAAATTTCTGCTTGCCTAGACCAAATTGTCACTTGCCCGACAGTTATTTCTATGTTCTTTAGGTTTTATTTTGGTACTCGCCCACAGACAAGTGCTCAATGACTTTGAGCTTGCCCAGGAGTTGTTTCGATGGTCCCGGGCGCCCAGGCAACCAATAGGAGCTGTCAGCGAGTTGACCAATAAGTGTCACTACCGCCCAATTAATGCATTTAGCGGATCCAGTCATTATTGGTCGAGCAGCGATCATGTAGATATTTCTGTACATTGGTCCACTAGAACTTTGCTGCCATCTGTTGGCAATATGCGCGGCTGACTGCTCCTATTTGTCAAGCACTGTGGCTGTATCATTCAATATGTTTGGTAAGGAGACTGCTTCAGACCAAACACCTGCACTATCTGAGAGTTGCCCTATCACAGGAGTACGTAGTCCAACGTCAACTGGGGAGTCGAACCCAGAACCTCAGAGGTGAGAGGCATTGTTGTTTACATTGCGCCACTCTCACCGCCCAGTTCAGTTCGCCGTTCTGTCTGCATCAAGAGTTGACGTTACATACCGGTATACAATGTACGGAGCACAGTGCAGCCTCTTTTCCACAGGAACATGACTCGTCGTCCAAAAAAAAACCCCTACTAGTATTTATTTTATAGTAGGGGTTTTTTTTTGGACGACGAGTCATGTTCCTGTGCTCTTTTCTGGCGAATCACTTCCTCAATGATGATTTCCTTCATTCCTCCTCATTCTCTTCCTCCTTTCCTGGACCAGGTTCACAGAACAACAGAAAAAACTTTGCTCCGATCATGCCCGTCATGGTGAAGCCACTCACCACAAAAAGAATGTCGTGGATAACCAATGGTACAACTAAGAACACACTTGTCAAATCTCGTGTTGTTTCGCATATGAAAATCGTTTCGGCTTTTGGTGTTGTGTGTAAACAGTTCAGTTATGTGATGACAGATTCAGCATGATTCTGTTTCAGCAATAATCACTGTCTTATCATTCGTCATGTTCATGTAGGGAACGCAGCCAATAGAGCACTGTCTGTTTTGCATGTTTCATTTTGGGCTTTAGATGTTGAGAGTTTCGATTCGAAAAGTTGCGGCAGTTTTCAGTGTCAGTTCAGGGGAATGAAGGCTAAGGCCCAGCGTATCTTCAGGTCATTTCCGTTCCTACTGTGTCTGCAGTCGTAAAAGTGGAGCCCATCCAGAACGGCCCTTATGAACTGGTGGGAAACAACCAGGGGTCGGTTGCACAAAAGCATACTAGGCGTAGTATCATTCTATCTCCTAGTTGGCTTCTAACTTCGTATGCATTTGTATACAAAGTTAGAAGCCAACTAGGAGATCAGGGTTTCCGCCAGAAAAAAAAATTTGGGGATGGACCAAAAAAATTTCAAAAAAAATTTTCAAAAAAAAATTTTTTTTCCAAAATTTTTTTTTTGAAAAAAAAATTTTTTTGGATTTTTTATTTGGATTTTTTTCACAAAACATGTATGGGCTGCAAGATAACATGATGGTATAATAATATGATGTTTTGAAAAGAAAAAAGACAAGATTTAAAGAAAAAAAAATCATTCCTTCTGAAAAATTTGGGGATGGATTTATCCCCAAATAATTTTCTTGGGGATGGAATTCTCCCCATTCTCCCCTCTAGCGGAAACCCTGGAGATAGAATGATACTAGGCCTAGTATGCTTTTGTGCAACCGGCCCCTGACCTCTATCCAACTTCGGATTGTCTTTCGGAAAATGCATACTGAGTGCATCATAGACCACTCCAGTGTTATATCTACCGGGTAGACCATTTTAGAGTGGCACCGCACCATGCCCCTAAAAGGGGGTGCCACGGTGCCCTTTTTAAACCCCTTGGGTGCCATGCCCCTAAAAAAAATTTCTTTTTTTTAGGTTTTAGTACCCCCAGACCCTCTGTCATGGTCCCTTTTCGTCATATCACCTTAGAAACTGGCTTAAATTGGCTGTTGACTGGAGTTATAGGGACCTTTTTAACTGACAAGCTTCTCAAATTCCGTTAGTAGAAATGTCGCGAATGAAAAGTGCCCTTTTCCTGGTTGAAGTGCCCTTTTCATAAACATGCCCTTCTGAAATCCTAGATATAACACTGCACTCCATCTTGACACTTCCTCGAGTTGGCCTGCAGTCATCATGAGCAGGCAAGAGTGCTCACTTCCTTCATCTTTGACTTCTGTGTGTCTAAACATCACAAGCCTCCATCAGCAGACATGTCACTGAATTGTCAACTGATATCTGTCTATAGAGTACACTCATTGACACATTGACTTTCGGGTGTTGCCTGTGTTTTTCCCAGGCCTGGGTTTGATGTAATCTTCAAAACTTCAAGGTCAATGACTTCCCTCAGTTTGGACGTGACAGTACCAGATTAAACATGTTTTGTCAGAAGATATTAATTAGATAAGGTAGAGCTGGCATGACTATTGGACAACTTGATGTGACTTTAAAACTCGATGTTCATTATTAATTTCATCCTCCTTTGAATCATATGAAATGGAAGACAACGCTACAGAATTCACGTTTCAAAACAACCCAGTAAAAGCATATCTTTTCCGTGTTTCAGGAAACAAGCCAAGTGCTGCCCCAAGTGGAGGCGGTGGCAGCAGCGGCGGCGGCGGTGGTGGTGGCGGCATGGGAGGAGGTGGTGGTGGCGGACCAGCCGGACTAGGTGGATTATTTGCAGGAGGGATGCCAAAGTTACGTTCAACAGGGAATCGGCCAGGTAATTTAACAATTATCGACAATTATTCCATAAAAATTAGAGGTAGACGTTTTATCCTGAAAAAGAATTGTCTTGAAAAAGAATGAGCAGCTGTGTCTACCGGTAAAATACAACCAAAGTCTGCCAGATTCCACCATAATTGAGTGGTGCTGTGAAAATGACGAACAACATATTCCGTGGTGCGGTATGTGACCTGCTCGGGCAAAAGCAGACGCACGTCGCTCTTAGCTTGGCAGGTTGAGACCAAAGGTTTGTCAGTTTCAGTATTGTCTGTCTATTATGTAATCTGAAAAAAATCTATTTCTTCCATTCTCTCCTGGTGTCATCGTAGTTCGTTGTGGCTGACCTTCTGAGCGACATGCGTCTGCTTTTGCCAGAGCGGGTCACATATTGTCTCATCAGTGTTGAAACAACTGCATGTATATAAAAGTAATGGAATTTGTTATCGATGCAGTTATTTGTGATTGTGTTAATTCTTGAAATGTCTCTTGCAGGTGGCCCTCCTGGTGGAGGTGCAGCCCCGTTGAAGCCACCTGGTGCAAGATTTGGAAACCGCAGTTCTCCGACCAATGATTCTAGTAATACTAACAGTACGGACTCTCAAGTCAGTAGGAATAATATAGCAAATAGACTGAATCAACAGTTCGGTGGGGTAGCAAGACCACCATCATCGTCAGGAGGTGGCGCCCCAAAGCCACGGCCACCGTCTGGGAAAGTGAACTTTAACCATGGTGCTCATTTAGGGAACGATACAGGCAATAGTCATGATAGCATGGACAATAACGTACCGAAACCAAGTATTAATGCGAATAGACCTTTGCCGGCTGTACCTGGTCTGAATCGGCCGCCTTCCTCACAGCAAAGTAAACCACCACCGCCACCATTTCAGGCAAATAAACCACGGGCACCACCGCAAGCAAATAAACCGCCTCCCCCACCATTACAGGCCAATAAACCGCCTCCTCCGCCATCTCAGGCAAATAAACCACCACCTCCACCGTCGCAGGCAAATAAACCTCCGCCTCCGCCGTCGCAGGTAAACAAACCGCCTCCGCCATCGCAGGCAAATAAACCTCCTCCCCCACCGTCACAGGCGAATAAACCGCCTCCGCCTCCATCACAAGCGAATAAACCGGAAAGACCAATGAATTCATGGGCACCGCCTCCTCCACCCAGTGATCCTCCCAGCCTTAGGAACCTGGCGCCACCGGTCCCGCCACAGAATGCGAAACCAACAACGCCGCCACCTGTGCCAACAAGTGCAAGACCACCACCACCAGTACAGCGGCCGCCAAGTGTGTCATCAGTGCACGATTCAGATGGAACGGATTCAGTTCCACCTCCGCCACCACCCATGCAGAATCGGCCCTTGCCGCCACCACCAAATCAACAAGGGAGTCGATCTTCATCACAGGATTTCAACAGGGGTCCTCCGCCGCCGCCTCCTCCATCCAGAGGACCGGCTGGTGGGCGACCTCCATGTCCTCCGCCAGTACGGCCTAGTGGTCCTCCAGCGTCAAGACCGCCACCTCCTCCGCCACGGGGTGGTCCACCCGGACCACCACCTCCACCACCACCTCATCGAGGCGGTCCTCCACCACCACCGGCAAGGTCAAGTTTGCCGCCGGCACCCCCTATACAGAGGAATTCATGGGTAGGATCAGCACCAACCCAGAATAGTTTAAACGCAGGTAAGCGTAGCTCCAATGTAATTTTGGTCACTCTCATACATGTAGCATTTCCGATTGATGGAAATAAACAGTAATTTCACATTATATTGATTTTATGCCTATTTTCCATTTCAGTTGGTGATTTCGAGACGCAGTTCTCATTCCATGATCTAAACGAGTTGCCCCCTCCACACGCATTCACCCAAACACAGAAGACATACCCTAGTAAAAATCCTAGAAATCCAAGAAATTCAGGTGAGTTACGTGTGTAATTCCTGCACCATTCCAAACGAACGCAAGGTATACCTCCTATCATTTGATTCGATATTAATAAGCTGTACTGTATGGTCTCAGAAGTTTTGCCACGGGTGAGTTGTTGTGTCAAGTGGAGAAAATGTACTGTACTGACTAAATGTACTGACCAGTACTGTACAGTGGTACCTCTCCAGTAAGTACACTGTTGCGACTGATGAATACTGTTGTCAGTTGAGAGATGTCAGTAAGTGTTGACAGTAAATTTCATGTTTATTTTTCCCGTCAGGCATGTCAGGTGGTTTTCATAGCGACTGATACAGTGTAGGTTTGATTTGGTCAACATTTTAACGCATATACCACCCAACTGTACGTAATTCTCAGGGTTCTGCCCAGGACTGAACGAGTGCTGGTCAGAATGGGGGTCTGGCCCTCCCCCAGAAAAATTTGAAATCTAGACTTGCTGAAATGCAATTTCCTGGCACCTGCGAGTCGGAAATTCGGAAGTGTGCGTGGCGGGCATCACTCGTGGCACACTTTGTTAGTTCTGATGGTTGGAAAATACTCTTTTTAAGCCGAGTGCCGGTCGGCATTTCTGCATCCTGGACGGGGCCGTCCGGCGCCAACCAGCGGCGGCAGAACCCTGAATTCTTCAAGCTCATGGTGTGCGGTTGTACATATTTGCTGGGCGTTTTCATCCATTCAGCCAAGCTGACGACAGACTGTCATTGAAATAAAAATTTCAGATTATTTCACAAATGTATCAAGCCTGTGTGTGTACTTGTTATTTGCGTTTACTGCTTTAAGAAGCCAGTAAGCTTCTTAATCCCTCAAAAAAAATCAAACAATCCTTCCCCGTCCAAGCTGTGTCTGTTGCTCAAGTTGTAAATATTTGCTGTGTTTTCCAGAATTATCCATTCTTCCTCCTCGCCCTCGGCGTCACCTCCGTCATCTCCGTGGGTCATATTTTTACATTTTCTGAATGATGTTTTAGTTCAAGTTTAATTTTGTTCAGAGCATGAAACTAAAAACTATTTCATACTAAACGAGAATTGTGCCGCCTGCAGTTTGCTGAAAAGATGTATTCGGTACTTTTTGGGGCAACCAGTCATCTAGCAGCCAATTTTCAGACTAACATTCTGTTCCAGTGACTTAAGAATGCTCCTTGAATTCTACAGTTCATTCCACTTCCCAGTGGCGCGAGGTTTATCAACGATAGCTCCGCAACGGCTGGGTCAAATTTGACGAAACATACGTCAATCGACTTGTCTTTCTTGCCGGTATCTTTCTGCTATCTTCATTTTTAGCTCACTGGGGTGAGCTATTACAATGGTGCAGCGTCCGTCGTCCGTCGTCGTCCGTCGTCGTCGTCGTCGTCGTCGTCGTCGTCCGTCGTTGTCCGTTAGCAGGGCACGTTTCGTAACCGCTGAAGCTATTGATCTGAAACTTGGTACATATATACCCCTAGGTCAGATGACCCACGACACCAAGTTTCGGTCCCATTCGACTCTCAGTTTGGCCACCAGGTGGCGGAAACCAAAAACACAAAAAGTGCAATAACTCCTGAACTAATGACTANTGCTGCCAGCATCAGTATTGGTGACAGCCTTGGCAAGATGTGTTGTTGAAACACTCTGTTGAAGGGGAAAGTGATGCTTGCAAATTTTGGCTGACATGATCATCGGCCAGCTATGTCCCCCGTTCCCCCTGATCTGTCACTACTGAATGAATATTTCAAGCAGAATTGCTTGCAGCACTTCTCTGTGGATTACCATAGCCAATTTCCAGTCTGCTTCTTTGGGGGAGCATGGCGAGAATTTCACATGCTTTTCACATCCTTGGTGGACTTAATTAACCCTTTAAATCCTCACCGCAATATACATAAGTAAGAAAAGCTGATGGCTGATAAACCTTACTATTGTACAGAGTCAGAAAATGGCTATTTAGTAATAGCTTCATTAATGATTACACCCCAATTATTTTCAGCCTCTGTTTAAACCAGTAAAATCACCTGTTATATTTTTGTAGTCCAGTCTTAGTAACAATTGGGCCGTTTAGACAGCAGAGCAAACAGCCACATTCTGATCCGATCGACCCACATTCAAAGCCGGATGTGGTCTTCAGGATGTGCGCGCGTTTACACGACTCATTTTGACCAGGGTGCATTCTGGCTTCAAAGTGATCGTGCAAACTCTTCATACTTGGACAGATGGAGGTAGAAAATTTACACCGATGCACATGTGCCCCAAGTAAAAATTGATCCACATTTGGGTCTTGTTTACGTTGCTATGTGGACCAATCAGGATTGGTCCACATAGCGCCAGGTTTGTTTGCGTTTAAACAGGAAAAGTTAGAGCCACATTCTGATTCGATCGGATCGCGTGTGGTCTTTTTCATGACGTCTAAACGGCCCTAATTTCTGCCCAAGTCAGTTCTCATAGGTAACCGAAGTAGTGCCTTGTAGTGGTTTTTAGTAGCATTTAAGGTATAGTGGCAAATTATGACAGTTAAAACTTAGAAATTAAGATTATTAACATGTGAGATATACTTAAAAGGCAAAATTACCTATTTATCAAACATGTCAAAGGCTTCTACTACTTCAGACATTTTCAACTTCATGAACATTTGGCGTACTAAACATCATACCTGCAGCGTATGTAAAAGTTGCATGTGTCATTTCATAAAAATGCCACCCTCCAGCAGCAGCAGCTTCATGCTTGGTTGCTTCCGAAGTTAAGCACTCCACCACCGTGAACCGGTTTTCCGGTCCATGACACCATACCACTCCACCACAGAAGACCAGAATTCCGGGCCATGAATCATGACGGTACCATGACGTCACATACCTTAATGCACCACTTTGCGTACCGAAATGCCGTAGATAAGGCCGAGTTTACATCAAGGCACAGGCGACACGAACACGCAGGTGAACAAAGGTTTCATGGGGATGAATCCTTGTGAAGCCATTGTTCGCCTGCATATTCGTGTTGCGTGTGCCCCGATGTAAACTCGGCCGTATGTCATAATGACACATTTAGCCATAGCAAAGTGCCGCCGGCCGAGCCTAGTATAGAGCTTGTGCAGATGACTTCATCACGGAAAAATCCGCCATCTTGACGGTCAAATTGATGCGAAATGACGTCGACGACCCACGTGGTGCACTTTGTCGCCAGCTCAAGTGGAGTGTGTGCGTCTTCAACCATGAAGTGATCTACACGTGGCAAACTTTGTCGTCGACGTCAGCATGGTGAACCGGCGGTCAAAAGTGACGTCATAATGAGCCACTGCACAAGCTGTATTGAATGTATGATGTCAGTCTGCTGGACTAGATGCCAATCATAATAACTTGTCGAATCTTGTTTTTGCAGCGCCACACAAGAGAAATGCTCCACCCCCACCTCGTCCACCAATGCGATGATAAACGATGAAGGGTGTTTTCCGTTGATGGCAGTAGTTCTATCGTTAGCGACGGTTTGTGATGTAGTCAGTGTACTTAAACTGGTTTTGGGACTCACGTTATCCAAACCATTTTCACCTCATTCTGGTGCTCAGGAAGAGCAGAAGAAGCAAAAAATTACTTGTGATTTGTACAGTTCATGCTGGGAAATTCATGCTTTGACGTACTTACCATTATATAATCAATATCACAGAAGAAGGGGGAAATATAAATCAAATGAGCTTGATGATTTGCTCTGGTAGATACTCTAAGATCGGGATCCCGGTTAGTTTGTATTTGGTTCAAAGATCTACCGGTAGTCCTAGCTGATACATCCTTAGGTGATCAGTGGTTCTGTTCTAGAGTTATCAAGGCCTACATTCACTTTGCCTTCGGACTACATTCCACTCACAATGAGAAACCCCGCGAACTAATGCCACGACGTGGCGCTGTCAGTGTAAGACCCAGAAGTCCTTTTTTCTAACAGTATTTCCATTATACTTCTTGCCCCAAAATAAACAACTCTGTTTGGTTCGATTTTGGTTAAATCGCACGGCCCTGTTTCATGTTCAATGTTCTCCATATATCACTGCTTTGTTTTGTCAGAAATGCCAAAGGATGATGCCAATATTGACAACGTCTTTTGGGGAAAATCCTGCGGAAAATTGTGTAGAAAAATGTACACAGATGTTTTGACGGTATGACGTCAACAGCGAAAAAAGGTGACGTCTGTACATCATTCGGGTCTTGTACTCACTGAGCCATCTATTGTCACGCGAGTTTCCCATAGAGCACAGTCCGAAGGTGCAGCAATATGAACATGAACCCTGGATGGTTCAAGATGGTGGTTCTTAGCGCTCACTTCCGTTGTCACTGGTGTGCGGTTACAGAGAGAGCAGGCACTCAGAACCACTGATTACCTCAGGATGTAGCTGATGGTGAATCCTCATCTGTCTTCAGTGATGCCGTTGTCATTCCTTGGAAAGCTCTCTGGGGACGCCTTCTTGTTGCTTCTCAGCTCTTCATTAACCATCATATGTACAGAGCCTACTATACTATCTCATCTGCTCTCACTTGCTCATGGCATATTCAATTAAAGGTGTAGTGAAATGTGTGAACTGGAGACGAGGTTGTCTTCACCTGCAGTGGCAAACTCCAGGTAAAGGCAGGTGACCATGACATCTTAGGATCTTTTGGCGCCTTTTGTTGAGAAGGGGCCCAATGGCGGGGTGCAAAAAGTTATGAATTTTTTGCTTAAAGGCAAAATGTGGCCTGACCTAGCAAAAGCTGGCACTTGTCACAAGTGGTCATCATCGAGGACGTATTCGAATCCTCGTTCTTGACCACACTCGTGCAGACCCAGTTCATGTAGTTGCTGACTCAACACGAGAACGGCAGTCTCGAATGCCGGGAACGCAACCCACATCAAGTCAAGAACGTGTTCTTCTCACTCCCCACTCAGCGGACGGTTGAGAAAAACACGTTCTTGGCCAGACTCGAGTTGTGTTCTCGGCGTCCGAGACTACCATTCTCGAGTTGAGTCAGCAACTACATGAACTGGGTCAGCGCGAATGTGGTCAAGAATGAGGATTCGAATACGGTTGTCTGTTGATTCAGCTCTCATTATTGCTGTCCACTACTATTGTAAACATGCAGAGACATTCACTTCAACAGTGTTTTAAAGCCGTAGACTCTTTCCACTGTTGTGACAAGCCTGCTATTGTTAGAGGGGGTCACAAATAATCGCAACCTCGTTCCCTGGTGTAGTTTGCACATCATTCATGTATGCCTTTAAGATGCCTGGTACTGTGATATCTTGACCTCAGGAAATTGTCTGTTGAGGTCACGAGGTACCTGTTCCTGTGATGTACTTAATGTATCAGTATTGTATTCTATATTGACCTGTGTCTCATCTGGGGAATTATACCGGTAGTAGCAAAAAATGTGACCAGCCATGACTTCGAGACATCACCTAACCTCACATCATTACATATTCAGGTAGGCCTACCGTATACTCGATGTATGGTATGAATGTAGGGGCATGCAGGGGATTCCCTATGCTACGTAGCCATTCACTGATGACGTACTAGTGAATACTAGCTGGGGATTCCCTCATGCTCACAGCAAGTGGCTGGGGGTGGCCTACTACCGTAGCACGTAATTCACTTGTGCTATATAGAGGCTTTGCATATGACATCACAAGCCGCCATGCTGGAGTGCACGTGCTACAGAGGCGCAGCGACATGAGCCGTGCATGGCCAATGACGTTATGTCAAACAGTGGCGTGGCGCACTTCACGCAAGTCACATCATGGTCGGCTCAGACCTCTGCACCCTGTGTAAGTCCAGAATGGCTGCCAAAGCCTCTGTAGCGATTCAGTGGTGGCCCACTGCGAATACCCACAGCGAATTCACCTGTGCTACAAAGCCCGATACTGGCCTACCGGTGAACACCCGGTACTATATGTAGTATATTGCCCACCCTTTCTTCAAGGCCAGTCGTGATAGGACCGATTTGCAATTATTTCACCTTTTGATTGAAGGTATCTTTCGAAAGTGGTGGCGTGGAAGTGTACAGGTAATAAACTTGTGCACCTCCAAAAAACACAACATACTTTGAACACTGCATACGAATTTCATGTCTGCATACTAATCCAAGAACTATTTTTGAAGGGTTCTCAATCTTGCCTGTTGTATAGCGTGGGGGAAATTTGGGGTTTGACAAGTTCGTGTATTTTGAGGTAAAAGGGTAGTACTTCGAATCATTTGAAAAACGTATGTCTTTACAGTCTGGCACTGTGTCATGTTATGCACATGTCAATCAATTTAAATTTCCTAATTGATTGACAGGTGCTTGATTACGTTAGGGAATTAGTTCCCTTTTAGCATGAAAGATCTCCTTGGCTCATGTATCTAGTATTTAATGTAGCGACTGTTTGGGAAGTCATTCATAAGCTATTACTTGTGACAGAATTACTTTTAATAATCGTTATGATATTATGCTAATCAAATTGCTGTCATATTTATATTAAACAGAAATATTCCGTATGTTGCTTGTCCTGGGTGACTACCTGAAGTGTGACCGTCTCTCATCCTTGATCTTTGGGGTGAACTTTTCTCTTTGTTCAAATGTTAATTTTCTTACAAGTAGTTTGGGGTTCTGATATTTATTGATACCGGTACTATATGTTAGTAAAGTTGACTGTGTCCATGATTTACATGGATGTAACCTGAAAATCCCTTATTTCGTGTCACACTGTGTATACATAGACCCATATTCTAGAAGCTCCCTTAACTCCAGTCCACTTTAAGCTTTTGTATTCTGCCCTGCAAACAACAGCTATAGGAAAAACTTAGAGTTAACTCATCTTCCCCCAGGTTTGAGCAGACGGTATCTTCTTTTGAAGTTTTCTAAAATCCTTGGAAATGAATTGGGAAAAATTTGAAGAAACTTTCTTCAGATGGTTCACAGGAACAACCTTTCTTCAAATATTCTTCAGTCAGTTCCATAGGATGTGAGAAAACTTTGGGGACAGATGAGTTAAGGAAGCTTCTAGAATACAGCCCATAATGTATACTTGGCCCGGTGTTGCGTTTTCAGTGACAAGAACTGTGGAACCTCACTAAGAAGGACACCTCTTGGACTAAAAAGTGCCTCCCCAGGCACGGATCCAGAGGGGGATGCACCAGACGCCCGCCTCCCTTTTGCCCTCAAATCTGTAAAATCGGCCGTGAAATTCTGGAATTGGGCGCATATTTCAATGTTCCTAGCACAGGGCGCCCCCTCTTTTCCCAAATCCTGGATCCGCCCCTGCATCCTTACCGGTAATTGAGAGGGTGTCCTGGTTACACAAAATGTATCGAGCTGATCAGTTTGTGACTGAGTTTGGATGTTCGTAATAGATAAGTGTCTTCAAAGGTGAGATGTACGTTTTAAGGGAGGTTCCACTTTCGTGTACCGGTACGTCGATGAAAAATAATCATTGAGAGTCAGGTGTCGATCTACTCTGACCACACTGGAAAGTAAACAAATTTAGGAGATTTCGTTGGCAAACGGTTGGGAGCACGAAACCGTATTCCTACAGCCATACTGACTGTCTCAGACACGGAATTAACCGGGATAACTTCTTTTAAAATTTGATTCGCTTTGTATTTAATATCTGCAGAGAGAACTTGGTTCCCGGTTGTTGCTTCTTTACAAAATTTCCATTTGTATGTTGAGTGATTGATGAAATAATGTTGACGAATATTTTTCTACTTGTATAGCATTTGGATCAAATTGTTGCACAATGCAAATGTACATGCACGTGTACATAGTTTGTTACATCCAATCCTGTAATCGAGCGGAACTTTGCAAAATAAGTCCCGTATATTTTTCCATTCGGAGAAATCGTATAGAAGTGTTTGATTCGTACATGTAACACTAACAATCTGCCCGTTGCCCTGTATTAGCACCAGTGCTAATAAAGTCCCAAAAAGCATTTATCGTGCTTAGGGTGTTGTATGTCTACTGTACAGTTTTCCACCATGGCTGTGTACATTACCGTACTGAACTCAATGTACTAGAGCTTCACTTGTAGAATTTGATGAATAGAAAGGCACTGAAGAATTGCCACGCTTTGCTGGAATGGAGGCGGGGTAACGTTGTAACTCCTCAGTTGAGGAGGCCATTATGAAGTTTGTCATTTCATTAGTTTGAGCCACGAATTTGATTTCATCTTTGAATCCTCGAAGGAACTGGTCCATTCAGTACCGATGCACTAGTTGATGGTGGTTATAACAGGCCGGGACTTGAGGGGCCATTTATACTTGTACTCGAGGTAACCATTTAACACCGCTAACTCTAGACAACCGTTGCCCTTTATATCTTATTAAGTGAAATTATTTGGCTGTCACAGTACGGGGAGACAGGTATATCCAGAAGTCAGTTGCAAAAGTAAAGATTCAAACTTAATTACTGATATTGGAAAGCTCTTGGAGAGCACCACAAAACACAATATTTACCAGTTGACTGAGCACAACCTTGGAGTGTTTGCTATAGGCTGTTCAAGTGACCCTAACTTCATTAGGTAACTGCGACATGGATTATTTACCACTGACTTGTGCACATTTCCAAGCTTGGCACTTTGCCCATGTTGAAGTTGGGTGAATCATACTTTATCAAGATGTTACATGTAGTCAGTAGTATCGTCTGTGCTGGTTGACTCACTTTTCACTCCTCAGCAAATCTTACAATGAGAATTCTTTGTTCATTGTAGACCTGCAGTACCGGTACATTTACATTACATGTACCTTGTAGTTGTCAAAAATGTACCAGTACATCAAAATTCATCACAGGCAGCATCATGCTTTACCAAACATTCGAAACACGATGGCAATGATATGTTTATTCAAGAAATGTTATAAGATATGCACGTTAAGTATTATAATTACAGAACCACCTTCAATAATAACTTGCTTCCTTATATTTCTAAGGACAAAAAGACTCCAAAACAACTGCTTTAATCAAATTTTTCTCTCGTGAGATTCAAGTTTACCAGTATATCAAATTTCTCCTAATTTAAGCACAACCTAGAGAGTAGACTGTACGATTTTCATTAATTTTCTTCAAGTCTTAATCTGGGGGGTTGTTGGTACAAGAATCACACAGTTTATGACCGTGCACCCGGTCAAATTTTCTAAATACCGGTATGTTCGATGAAGGCTTAAATAAGGGTCTGTATGAGTACATAAGCCTGTAGGCCCTGAATCTGAATTTTTAAAAAAATGTACCAAAATTTGACTGTGCAGACGGACATAGATTCATCAGAAGGGAATTGTTTCCTCTCAGTGGGGCCAAAGTGGTGACTGTCGACAAGTACCTAACTTGTCACGTGGATGGCGTCTTCGACAACAGTAGGCACCATACATAAACTTGATCAACCCCAAAAGCCAATTTTGTGAAAATACATAAATATACACAGGACCAGCTTTCTTCATTTCCTGCTTCTGTGGGTTATCAGGTTTATCAGAAATATGGGTTTGATGGGTGGGGCCACAGGACCCCACCCGGACTGCCGACAGTTCGCCAGGCTATCTGTATGTGTACACTAGACTGCTGATGTCATCTCGATGACCTGTATCATAATGAAGATGTTTTATTCTGTATATGATTAATATTAACTTTGAATAAAATGATGTTACTTACGAATTTCTGTTGACACTGTTCTTCATTATTCTCAGTAGGCCTGTGTGTGAAGGTTATGAATTAGAGCAGCACTCTAGTTTGCCCCCCGAGATCTTCAGGATTGGAACACAGCACCCTAGTTTGCCCCTAGACCTTCAGGATTGGAGCAGCACTCTAGTTTGCCATGGAGATCTTAAGGATTGGAGCAGCACCCTAGTTTTCCTCTTAGACCGTCAGGATTGGAACAGCACTCTAGTTTTCCTCTTAGACCGTCAGGATTGGAGCAGCACTCTAGTTTGCCCCGGATATCTTTAGGATTGGAGCAGCACTCTAGTTTGCCCCCGAGATCTTCAGGATTGGAACAGCACTCTAGTTTGCCCCCTAGATCTTCAGGATTGAAATAGCACTCTAGTTTGCCCCCCTAGATCTTCAGGATTGGAGCAGCACTGTAGCTTGCCCGCTAGATCTCCAGGATTAGAGCAGCGCTCTAGTTTGTCCTCTAGATCTTCAGGATTGGAGCAGCACTCTAGTTTTCCCCCTAGATCTTCAGGATTGGAGCAGCACTCTATAATCCCCCTAGATCTTCAGGATTGGAGCAGCACTCTATAATCCCCATAGATCTTCAGGATTGGAGCAGCACTCTAGTTTTCCCCCTGGATCTCTTTTCCGAAATCGTGGATCCGCCTCTGGTCAAGATAGTGCAGTGGAAACACCTCTGCCTGCCACCAATGAGGTCTTGGGTTCAATCCCCAGATATGCCAATGGTGGGTTCATTGCAGCAGGTGTCTCTCCTTGATATTGCAGGTTTTACTGGTGCTCCGGTTTCCTCCTACATAAACATCGCCCAGTGTTGTTTGAGGAGAAGCTACAATGTCCCAATATTTTTGCCAAGATTTGGCTACCAATTGCTACCAGTCAAGAGCTGCAGACGATATTTCAGTTCACCTATACTCACTCCAGGCGGCGCGCGCAACATTTCATACACCGGCAGCCAAGTACTGGGATACTTGACTCTCTCTTCCGACTTGATGTGGACACCACTTCCCTGGAGAACTGGAAGAAGGCTGGACGATTGCCTACCGTGTCATTTGTGGTGAAAAGTTACAAAAGTTGTTGGTAATTCACTTTAGCCGATTTCAAAACGAAATTTGTCTGTGGAGCAGACGTTTATCTTACTTTCCCGCTGCAACGCCCGCGCGGGAAGACAGTGCGTCCTGGGAAACTTTCTTGGGCTTGACTTCCCTCGTGTGTGTGATGGCCTGCTTCAGCAGCAGACTGTGGTGATTTCGTGTTGACGGTACCGGTACGGACTATCCGAGCGGAATTTTTGTTTGCAGTTGCCATGTTATGATGTTATCGTTATCATCAGCGTAAAATAGCATCATTTTGTCATTTGTCACGTTTGTGGATTTTGATCAGTTAATGATTCACATCCGACGGGTTTTTATCGGAAATATTATCAAATCGGAACGATACCGTTTATTGACTCAACCTGCCTGCACGGTTAGGTATACCTGGAGTGGATTTTGTTGTGGTCTCTAACGGTTTTTTGAAATGCATGGTGGTTTTGATATGGAGAACTAACTGTAAATCATAGGCCTGAATGAAATGTTCAAGTTTGAACATCTGCATAAGTGGATTAACCCTCAAACACCGCAGGCCAGATGTTGGTTGACCAAACTCTGTAAGGTCTCCTGATGTGTCTGATATTGTGACCTTTGGCGGGTTGTTCCATGACTTTCACTTTTGACTTTGTCACTTTCTTCAGTATTCTGGAATTTGTCGATTTCAAAGTGGGTATTTAAATGTGAATGACACAGGAGTGGTGGATTAAAAAACTTGACCATTTTCAGAGGAAATCGCAAACTTTTATTTCAAAAGGTGAACACAAACTTTCAGTTTTAATATATTCAAAAAATCTACCATGGCTGGGGAGTCCAATGTTGGTCCCGGTGTTGTGGGGTCCGTTAATTATACCATGGTCCAAGGACCGTTTGACGCTTTCAACATTAACAACACGAATGGCCAAGGACCGTTTGATGCTTTCAACATTAACAACACGAATGGCACGTCAGGCATCATTGGCATGCATGGGAAAGGATTAACAAAGTGTGGCATCTTAAATTTTTCACAACCAGTGAAAGTCGACAATACGCAATTCAGTATCGCTTCAACTGTTGGTCTCCTGACGATAATTGGAAATTTCTTGTCGCTGCTGGTGGTAGGGAATATTCTTCGCCAAAGAAAAAGCACGCGAAACGGTTCGACGATTTATCTGTTTTCATTGGCTTCATCCGACTTTCTGCAGGCATTGTTTGTCTACCCAATCCACATCGCTGCACAGGTCAAAGGTCAATGGCTCGGCGGTTTTTTTACATGTATGCTAATGGCGTATGCGGGAAACTTTTTCTATCTTTTGTCGGCATTTATCGTGACACTTTTAGCAATTGTGCGCTATGGTGCAACATCACGACCACTAAGCTTCAGACCTCATTTGGAACGAACAAAACTTTGGGTGTATATATTTCTTGGCGTATTGTTATTCGCTGCGATAATCAGCATTTTACCGTTCACTAACCTTGGCTGTATATCATTTCATGCCAGTGGCGCCATCTGTAGTTACGACTGGTACACACAAGGTCTCG
Organism: Notospermus geniculatus; assembly: GCA_002633025.1. Taxonomy (NCBI): domain Eukaryota; kingdom Metazoa; phylum Nemertea; class Pilidiophora; order Heteronemertea; family Lineidae; genus Notospermus; species Notospermus geniculatus. The sequence goes on along the minus strand of NMRB01000990.1, from coordinate 76,704 downwards.
CAAGCGTGAGCACTATAATGATTTTAGGAACCCAATCCGTGCTGCTGTTGGTCATCATCACGTGTACTGTCGGGACGATATATTCTCTCCACGCGCAGAGCAGACAGCACACTGCGATCCTAAAACGGATGGAACGGAATTTTTCCATGGGTGTCGTTGCCATAGCAACAGTCCAGGTCATCTGCTGGGGTCCATTTGTGGTAAGTAACCTTTAATTTTCTAATTCATCAGTTACCGGTAATCATCCTATCAGTGGTAACCTGTTTGCGAGATTCTTCCTGCATGTAAAGTTGCCTTCCTCAAAACAAAAAAGCAACTGGAAACATGAAAACCTTTGCTAAATCTTCAATGTGTGGTATGGTATGGTCATAAATTGTCATTATTTTCAGCTAAAAGTATGGTTGTTGCCTGAAAAAAAAAATCTGTTTGCTTGTGTTGCCACTAAGTTTTGCAATAATGAATATTTTTTGTTGCCATGACAACCATTTCGTGGTTGTCCTGACAACCAGGGTGACAGATTGTGCTTTATTGACATTGTCCCTGCCTTTCCTAAAATTTGCTTTAGTATTTTCTTGAAAAATACTCATTGCAAAAAAATTAAAAGATGTGCAATTCTGGAGTGACTTGAAAATTAACAATCCACTTGGATACTGTAACTAAGCTGGCCCTCCACAATGATGATATAAGGTGACTTCAGAATGCTGTTTGTCTGAGTTACCGTCTGAAAGAGTTTTGCAACAAAAGAGAACATCAGGGGTTTAGTAAAGAGGGAGTTTGGAAGTCACGGAAGTCAAAATACTTCGGAATTTTAGGCTCTGGGAAGTTAAGTACTTCCAAACAATTTTAAACTTTAATGTATTTAAGCTTATGAAGTACATTTAGGACCGTATTCTGGAAGCTTCCTTAACTCTAAGGTCTACCTTTAGGTATTGTTTGCAAGGCAGATTACAAAAGCTTAAAGTGGACCTTCGAGGCTTCTAGAATACGGGCCTTAGACTTCCAAGAAAAGCCCCAATACTTCCTGGTTTTTGCGTTAATAAGGAAGTCATGAATTTCCGAATGCAAAAATGTTTAGTTAAACCCCTGAACATAGGCATAGGCCTTCCACTTTCAAAAAGAGAAGAGAAAGAGAAAATGACACTTCAACAAATTTCCATGATCAGTATCTATATTTGTTTGTCCGAATTTCCACATTACCGGTAATATTTACAGGCATAGGCGAGAGTGGGCTATCACAGAAATGTCAATTCGTTCGTCATAAATCAGGAATACCCCCCCCCCTCAAACTTTTTTGTCCTTTATCCTGTGGGTTGATGTTTTTCTGCCACTGACAACCTGAGCGGGTTTCCCTCTGTGGGACTGTGTTGTACTTATGAACTTTCCTTGCCTGACATGGAATATGACCCAAACTGAACTCTTGTCAACCTTTCAAGGAAAAAGGAAGACACGATTAGATCTTTGGTTCAATCTAGGTCAACAAAGTAATACGATGATTTCGAAATATTGTTTACAGGTGTTTCTAATAATGAGAGATAAGACATCCGCTGTGTTTTTGTTCATTATGCAGTATGACTGTATGTATTGTGAACTGCAGGACTTTTTGCTGTATCATTACATGTAGGCCTACCTGTACCAATATAGCGCTTGAAAATTGACTCCATATTGCAGCATGCACCAAAGAGAATTCTAATGGCCAAGATAAAACCATGCACAATGGGGCCCAAAATAGGATCATGTCTTCTGGCATGACGGGTGGAAGATGGCCATGTAGAATTAGCGGAATCAGCAGATCTGGCGGATTTAGTGGATTCTGTATAAAATTGAATAAAATTCAATGATGAATGAAAACTAGTTAAGTAATATTAGGTAATACAATTTTTCATGCGTCCCACAGATTATAAAGGACCGCGAAAATAACTTTTACAGTCGGTAATCCAAATAGGGAAATGATATGCAGGAAATGTTCGACCAGTTGCGGTTCACGACGCTTTGCTGCTTTTCCTTTATAACCTGTGCAGCACATAGAACACTTGAAAAATTATATTGCTAAATTAACTTACGTTTATTATCAAATTTTATTCAATTTTATACAGAATCCGCTAAATCCGCCAGATCCGCTGATTCCGCTAATTCTACATGGCCGTGGAAGATTGGAAATGATATTGCCCATTTTGANGATCATTTTGGGATGACAAATAGATGAGTAGAATGGTCATCAGATCACTTTGATCGACACCCGATCAACATCCAATCGCTTGGATCGGTATACGATGGCTTGATCGGTCAAAGATCATTACTGTATCGTTATCGGATGACCAACAGATCAGTAAATTTCAGGTAGGGTTCACATGCAGAATACAAGTTTGCAGCCTTCAGCAATGGAAGGGATGTGTACCTAGCCTAATTCTTCTGTTTTATTATATTTGCCTGACATGCCTGACCTTTACTGATACTGAAAGCAAAGAATTATTGTTACAAAGTAACGAATTGCTTATCTGTTTTCGTTTCATAATTCAGTGTTTCCGCCAGAGGGTACCCAGGGTACGCTGTGATTACCCTCAAAGGAACAGAAAAGGGCCATTTTCTTTAATTTCATGGGGGTTTTTGCTGATTTTGAAGAACTGCATACCCTCAAAAATATTCCTGACAGAAACCCTGTAATTCTGTCAATCTTTGCAGTCAGAGTGGTGCAGTGCAGTCATCAGCTCCTTTATCCCTAAAGTTGTGGGTTCAGTTATTTTGTCAGATTAGTTACCATTTTGTGACCGAGATTGAAAGTATTGCAGTGGCTTATGATAGAATACATTATAACCCTTATAAAAAAATCTTCACCGGTAAATGACTGGTAAACCAGCTGGTAATTTGAGTGGTATTTGACTGGTATACTACAGTGTGTATACCGACTGGTATTTGGGGTGTATTATGAGACAGGTAAATTTACCAGTCACTGGTAAATATACCAGTCACTGGTAAATATACCAGTCATTACCAGTTGATTGGTTTTGAATGGTACGTGAATAGTATTTTTACCAGTCATCATATTGATGATTGGTATCCTGACTGGTATATTTACCCCCTTGATTGGTTTTGAATGATTTTGAAACTGGTATTAACTGGTATACCGGTCAAAACCATTCAGAAATTTTTATAAGGGAAAGTGCCCCCTATAGAGGTTCTTCGTGTGTCGTCATTGGCTGTCAAAATGTCAAGCGACATCACGGCATGAACACAGCCATGACAGCATCAACACACAGATCGTGACGTCAAAATGTCATGGCGTGACAGTTTTGACGTCATTGACGGTCAACATGGCCGATTCTTTGCAGTCACATGACCGTTGTAACGTCAGTGAAGAACCTACCGGTATATGGCCGAAAAATCAATCTAATTCCAAAGTTGTATGACATGAATATATAGTTTTGAATATGTTCAGATAGCCTGATCTTCAAGACGTGGTACAAGGAAGCTGGGTAAGATGGAACCATTTTCATGGTAGTGTCTTTGATGATATTTTGTTTCCTCCAGCCAGGATGTAACAAAACCTACTGCAAGGACAGACTCCTCAAAGACATGATCGATAATCACAATAAACGATATGTCCAAGGCAGCTGATGATACACCACAGGGGGAGGAAGTGTCTCGATCAGGGTTATCATGACATTGTCAATTACACCAATCATCAACCCGTCGCACTTTTATCCTGCAAAGCCGCCAGGCCTTGGACTGGAAAGATTTAAGTTGCTGATCCATAGTTTTCTCAAGAGACTTGGCTCTCAAGTCAAAAGGCAACACAACCCACAGGCATTGGCCTCAGCATAGTCGTAGGGAACCAAATCGCATGAGAAAACTCTAACAGGAGGGCCGTTTAGACAACATAGGCCTAAGCCAAAAAAACACATTCGGATTCGATCCGATCGACCCACATTTTCTGGTCTGGATGTGTTCCAATTAAAGTTTTTGTGTAGCATCAAAAATAGATAAGATTTTTGGTAGCGTGTACACACGCATGTTAATCTGGTCACATTCTGACTTCAAATTACCCTTCAGTGGATCAGGAAGAAAGACCACATCAATGCACATGCGCGCAGGTACAGTGTAGGATGAATCCATTCTCGGGTCGCCATTTAGACGAGCAATTTTATTCTGGTTGTATGTGGTCTAATGCGGTGATTCTGGACCAGCAAAACCGGTGGTCCATTTTAAATCCACATTGGGTAGCATTTATACGCAAGAGTTTAGAACCACAATCGGATTCGATCAGATCGCATGTGGATTTTTGCCGGTCGTCTAAACGACCCTATGGAGCAGAGCTTTTTCTATTGGCCTACTCTCCCTATTCTTTTACTGCACCATCCTTTTGGCGTCCATTTTTCTTTCACGCCTCTTACTGCTAAATAATGACAGTTACTCCAGTTACATGTACAGTCAGCAACCTGGTATAACATTACGTTCTCTTCGATGATTCAAACTAAAGTTTGAAAGGTACAAATCCGCCAATACCAGTGTGGGAAAACAATTTTGTTAGATATGAGATAACTGACTCACCATGACACAATAGGTTACACTCCAAAGATACCACAGAAGATTATCTCCACATTTACAGTGTTGGCAAAAAGCCCGAACAATGTCAATATATAAGGCCTACGAAAGCAGATAATTGAACGTCACAAAATTGCATCCCCATAGGCTCCATTGGGTATCGCACAAGGTTTACGTACTGGCAGCTACATGTAATGCTGGTGACAGACTACTGTGTTTGCAGCATGCGACACGAAGTGTTTTCAGTGATCAGTGGTGCTTGAAAAAACCATGCAAAACACTGTCGTGACGCATCACCTACAC
>NMRB01000990.1:60743-71227 GCA_002633025.1 Notospermus geniculatus | reverse complement strand
CCGGTGCCTTTTTTACCAGTGCCTTTTTTACCGTATACCAAAAAATAGAAAGCAGTAGCCTCGGCAAGGCCGTGTAGCTGAAGTTTGCCTCTTTCACGAAAACAAGGCTGGGGTAAATCACTTCTATTTGTATCTGTGGATCCTTTTTTTCACACCCATTATGTAGTGAAGAAGGAAGAAGATTCCCAGATGGCCCCTGCTAAGTAGGCCTACCGGTACCAAATTTCCTGTCTTTTCAAACTTTTTTCCCAACAGTATTTACCTTGCTCCGGGTTTTCTCTTTCCAGTTGGCATTCCATGGGCAGGAAGGGCTTAGACCCTTCTTTTATCCATTTCTGGACAAAATCCTTCTGCTTCCTTGGCATTTATCAGCTTCGCCTTTCATCATCTGTTCTAGTCATGTAACTAAAGCCAAGGGTTATTGAAGCAGCCAGGTAACCGCCGTTGTAGAGGCTGTCATGCAGGTCTTAGAGATAAGCAAGATAGATAGAAAGAATGGTGTATTGCATTTTAAATTTCCTATGTAACTTCCATCAATGCAGTTCCGTTCTGTCATGAATTTTGCCAAGCTTGCATATTGCAAATAAGACTTCTTTTTAGGCCCATTTGTGCTGAGTGCACCACAAAAACTTGACATTTTTGTTCAAAAGCTGCGAACACTTCAGGCGCACATTGACGGCAAATCACAGTGCAGCAGGGGTGTTTGTAAAGTTGACTGACCCAACGCTGCTCGACTTGGCATTCAGCCAGGTCAGTCGACTTAAAGGAGCACGGTATTGGATCTCAAATGCGTTATCTGACTGCCGGCGTAGAGGGAGCCACCTAGCGGCAGTAAGACGAACTACAAAAATGCATTACAAAATGTACGCAGTAAATCGGGTCAATTCGCCGACAACGTAGTTGGTCAGTGGGTTCGAGAGTGGCGCGGTGGTGCCTGCTATCGAGGAAAAGTGGCAAAATCCTTTAACACCCTACTGCATTCACATTTGCCGTCAATGTACGCCTAGCCTAAGGTCGTTTCCAGAACGATTAAAATATCCATTGCGAATGTCATAAGCAGGGACTTTCGTTTGCACTGATGTTAACCAGGCTATGTAGGCTACCGGTAGAGAGATTCTTTTAAACTGACATTAAAATCTGCCAACTGCATTATGGCGTAGGCGAAAAGTAGCCAGTTTGTGTATCGGTGCGTTTAAAAGCATGCAGTGGGAAGTTGGTACAATGTACCAAGGTTTTGCACTGACTTGTGACTCAAACATTCTCTGGAAACTTTAGGTGCGGATGAGTCTGTCAGCACTTTGTGCACCTGTTCTGAGCAAGTTGCTCAAGAAGGCTTCAAACTTGGTTAGCGAAAGTGAGTTGGAGGTGTCAGTTTGTAAAGATCAGTTGATGATGAGTTACCAAAAGAAAAACTTTCGTTGTCAGTTTTCTGTCAGGTAAAATTATTTGTTTTGGTTCCATTGTAATTAAGGTTCCATTGTACATGTAATTAAGTCCACCTCCCTGGATTTTTTGGCTCTAGTTTTATGGTATTTAGCCAGCTAGGCAATACACGTTCATAGGGGGAACTGCTAAATTCATGTGAGATAGGTCACGTCATAGGAGTGCTTGGGGAATGTATAAATGACGTCATACCCGTTCGAGTAGCGTTATGATGTCATTCTGTTGCATACGTTGTTGCTGACATCACGGATGACGCGACAGCAATCTCAGTGACGTCAAAAAGCCTATAAACAGCATTGTTATTTTCGTTTTATCTTGATATTTCGAAAACTATAAGTCATATCAAAATTCGGGCTTCATAAGGACACTTCTGAGGTCTGTCTGCATGTGCACACCAAATTTGGGGGTGGGCGATCCGTTTGTCCATCTTGGAGAAAATCGTGAACAAACACACAAACAAAAGAACTCTTCTCAAATTTTAGTATGATTCTGTGCCGATTTCCGATATACCAGGACAGTCCGTTGTATGTAATTGAGTAAAACGAAAGCAGGACGGACAGGTCCGTTAACTGGTTAGCACGGTACTGGTTGTTTCAAATAAAGATGATATACGTATGTCAGTGTGGCATTCGTGGAAGTGCAATTAACCAGATCTATTGCTGAAAATGTTTGCTAAGACAACACAGACTGCAGTGCCTTTCAGTTCAGTGCAGTTTCGGAACTGGAGCACTTGGCTAAGTTCGCTTTCTTATTTCGTATGATTTTGTTACTGAATATATGAAAAAATTGAGCCAGGCTTGCTGTGAAGCAATTTTCAGTCTGCCATCTACTCGAGTTAGAAAAAGCCCAATTTCCATTGCTTGTAAACTGAATGGGTTTTGTTGTGGAATGTACACCTGTGTGTATATGTGTTGCTGATGACTGCTGCCAGAGGTACGAAAGTTGTTAGGCCTAGCTTCTAAAGATAGGAAATGCCTATGTCCTGATATGAGGAGCATGCAAGCTGTTCGCATGTTCTCGGCATGGGGTACATTGGACTGCTGTAAAAATATGGGCCAGATGTTAGCCTTAGAATCCATTCACGCGATTTTCTTGCCGCAGACGCTCGAAAGCATTGTTTGTTTCTGCCGCGTTGGTCGTGGACAAAGGATGCGACATCGCGCGGCATGAAAATCGCGGAAATGGATTCCTAGCCTTACTTTTCACTGGTCGCTTGGTGCAGCAGTTAGAGTTGGTGTATTGTGCAGCAATCGTTCTTCAGCATAAGCATCGACCCCATCCAAAACAACAAACTTTTGTTTCTGTGTGCAGTACATTACATTATAGCAAACCATCTGTTCAGTTTGTGCAGTCATTCAGTGTCCATTTGCCATTGTTGTTGTTATTGGCCTGAGCTGAGGAACAGACCCAGCTCAGGTTGCGATCAATATTAAGAATAATCACTAATAATATCAAGTGCAGACACATTGGTCTGAAAATTGCTGATAATTACCAAGACAGTGTTGAAAATATGGATTCAGCCGTTGGAATTAGTTCCAATTATGATTTGCTACAAATACTTTTGAAGTATTTCGTGCATCAGTGCATGTAACGTGCACTGCTTCAGATATGCTGAGAATTTCTTGCAGCATTACAGATGCATAAACATGGTAACATGATGAAAAAAAAACCGATGGTATTGAAGTCAATTTTCTTTCAAGTACATTTGGATGGTGGAATCAATTTTCCTTCACCCACTTATGAAGTCAGGATATCAGCCAACATTAAGATTTCCTACTTGAATTATTAGATTATGAAGAAATTCAGTGGGTGAGAATGACTGGGCTAATTTTAGGTTATCTGGGTCTATTTTAGTTACATTGAAATAATATTTGTTCCGTGTCTATGCTCTGTTGAGTACTAGTACTTGATGATAGTCTTATACTGACATAACATGAGCGCTGAGAGATTTCAGACGCTGGCTTCGGGCATGTCATGATGCTACAAATGGCAGTTTCTGAGCATGACGTCACAAGATTTCAACAGCACTAGCAGAGTGTCGGATCGCCATTTGTTTCCGAGCTGCAAAGCAATGTCAGCCCAAAGTCATCCACGTCCCAACAAAAAAAATGATATTTTTATGCTCAAACTTTTGTAAAAATAGCATTTTCTATTATTATTGAGAATTTTCCTACATACATGCTCAAACTTTTGTAAAAATAGCATTTTCTATTATTATTGAGTATTTTCCTACATAATCGCCCTTGATTACAAAGGTGGCAACAGGAAAAATGGGCTGAGTCGCAACAAAAGAGTTGGCGCCTGCAAGGCATACATGTAGGTAGCATGCACTCACACTAATGAAGAAAACCCGTGCCTGGACTGTAGTGGAGGTAAGAAAAGTGGGCTGAGACTCACAACAAAATATTTAGTCNACCCCCCCCCCCCCCCCCGCAAGGCATGGATGTAGCCAGCATGCACTCATACTGATGAAGAAAACCCCGTGCCTGGACTGTATCAGCACGGCAAGGGCAAAATCTATCATACAGAATGACAGAGATGCTTGGAAATCGGTCACGAATGGTCAAGTATACCATTACAACGTCAATATTGTCAACAGTGGACAATCGTTTCTCCCGTTCAAGTGTTGCTCGTAATTGCTCCATTGTCTTACCAATATCTTGCAGAGTATCCTGCTTGTGGCAGCTGACATTGATTATGTAATCATTCAATTTATAGTTATCACTTTGTCAGGGACAGATGACAGATTCAATTTCTTTGTTGGTTCAGCTGACTTACATGTACCAGTTTGGGTATTCTTGCTACTGCCCGTCATCTAAAACCTGAACACCAGCATCTTCATCCCATGTCACATCCTTTATGTCCTTTTCCATCAAATCCCAAGTACTTCCTGCACACAGTCAGCTGAGTGCCAGGCCATTGGGCCTCTTGTTAATGCCAACATGCTGAAACTATCAATCCTATAAAAGGGACACCTTCAACAGAAAATTTCATTGCAACACAAACATGCAATTTTAGATATCAGCAAAAACTGGCATTTTTGCACTTCAGAGGCATTTTCCACTGCTGCTCTTGAGTTAGTGACATCAAAAACACATCACATGAAAGATGTTAGTTTTATGGAGACAATGGTCCCTTTAAGATGTCACTTAGTACTGATTGGCATCAATCACAACTTATTAGATAAAATGGCAAAGTAATGTTGTTGTTGTGCATGCTGTTCACCCTGCTGACCCACGGTAATGGACCAATCAACACTTTCACAGGAATCGATCGAACATGAGTATGGAAAGTGCTGCGTCTCTCGTTCTGGAATAAAAATATTTAGTGCACGATCGGGTATGTCGGGGGAGCACAGTTTCTGCCAGTGGGGGGTACAAGTCTCCCCCATGGCTTGAAGAAGGGGGTAGGCCTACATGATACCCCCTCCTGTCTGCTATACAATGCAGATTTCTTCTTCCAAATGTCAGGAAAATGCATTTTCAGGGCTTAAAAAATTTGTTTTTCTGAGGGAGGTCCCCAGAGCCCCCACCTGAGGGTGCCTGTGACTCCCGACAAGCTGCTGTACCCCTTCTTTCAATTTCTGGCGGAAACCCTCAGGGTTTCTGCCAGAGGGGGAAACCCTGCTGTTATGTAATATTTAGCCATCCTGATACCATCTGTAGTCAATTTTTCATTTTGCTCTCAATCAACTTTGACTAAGTCCGGACCACGACATTGCCACTTTTTGTCGACAGACGGTGGATACCCTAGGAACAAGATTTACTCTAAGTGGGGCAAGGTTGTTAACAACATTGTCAATAGAGGTCTCCCTTAACGCTGGTATGGAAGGAATACTGTGCCCCGAGGTGCCACTCCATTTGAAAGTTTTCATGTAGAAGTTGGTTCTAAATGGGCAATTATATCACCATTGTTTGTATCCTAGGGTATGCTGAGAGCAATGGCATGGAAAACTGTTCATAATTGAGTTGCCCATAGGAAGAAACTTGCACAAGTTGCAGGCAAGAAAAGCCATCAAGTGGAGCAACGCCTATAGGCCTACATGTAGGCATAGCATTCCTCTAGGGTCTTACATGTAGGTTGACATCAAGTCTTTGTATTTCATGTAATGCCTCTAACGTCTGCATTAGTTTCATGTCATCATTATGGTTCGTGAAAAAGGGCTAAAGAAAGAAGCCAGCTAAGTGCCAAAGTTACAGAACAGACCAGAAATACATACAAGCATAATGGCAATAACGGTTCGCTGGAGGGGGCTTTGTCAATATCAGTCAGCGCCACCATCAATGGCCCAAAGGAACCAGCTCACCGGCCAGTTCACCAAAAACTATTTTGTTCACGTCTGACAGGTTGGTGGGCCATTTGAAGATGTGATCGCAAGTATGTGTGTATCTCCCACCCCTCCAAGTCTCATTTCCGATGATATTTGATATCTTCTGGTCATTCTCCAAACACTCCATGTCTAGAATACGAAACAAGTTTATCACCAGCTGCTTCGTCAACCTAATTACCCTTGGCAGCTTCTCATGATGGCCTGAGAATGCCAATCCATGCCTCCTTTTGCCATCACATCAATGTCTTGGACACCTCATAAAAAGAATTATTCAATGATGTGAGAAGTTGGTTCTGCATTTCAAAGAGTGCTGGATTGGAAAACGCCATTGCTTGGTTTCTGGAGATGTCTTGAGGAACCCGCATGACGGTTTATCCCGACAGGTTGGGTCTGAGTGATCCGACTGGAGTGACGTCACTGACGTCAGTTCAGGTGTTGACGAGAGCGTCATGAAAAAATTACACACACTTTTTGCAACAGGAATAATGACAAAAAACGTTGCTTTTATTGCCACCATATCTTTTCATTTTAAGAAAAAAAGGAATGAGATTAAAAGAAAATTTCATCTGCTACAAGATGATGTAAGGTTTACTGTCGGGCAACCAACAGAAATGGTTTATTTTCACGCCAGAAATAAATGGAAATAACATTAGAAAAATGAAACTTCGGCAGGATTGCTCGTAGCGCCATGTCATTACATTAGTTCTGTACATGTAGGTTCCCCATTGTCCTTGAACAACAACTGACATAGAGACATTCTGCTGACTTTGGGCTATGCCTAGCAAAGTTTTCCTAATGGTCATGTGGTACGCTATCCTTAGGCTGCTCGTTTTGTCTTGTTTTTCACAAGACAGCAACCTCTCTTCATTCTGGTCATTCATGACTGTGAAGTTTGCATACAAATTATGCGAAAGCAATGAAAAACCGCAATAGATTGTTGGTTCTCGCAGAACTGTGAAAAATTACTGTAGCGATGGTCGTGTTTAACTTGGGTCATCATCATCGATCTTGTGTCACCTTTGGAATGAAATATTTTGCATTGAGCAGTATTGTGGGGTTACTAAAAGTGACACTTGTCAGTTTACTGTGGCTGATGNTCTGCTATGCAATGCAGATTTCTTCTTCCAAATGTCAGGAAAATGCATTTTCAGGGCTTGTTTTTCTGTGGGAGGTCCCAGAGCCCCCACCTGAGGGTGCCTGTGACTCCCCACAAGCTGATGTTGTACCCCCTTCTTTCAAGTTCTGGCAGAACCCTCAGGGTTTCTGGCAGAAACCCTACCAGAAATTTTTCATTTTGCTGTCCATCAACTTTGACTTGAAGGGCCATGATATTTTGCCACTTTTTGTCGACAGCTGGCACCACCGGCAGTGATTGCATCATTCTCCAATACCACAGTTTGCCTTTCACCCCAGTGTTGGAGAATTTTCACCCCAGTGTTGTTACTCTAAGTGGGGCAAGGTTGTTCAACAACATTGTCAATAGAGGTCTCCCTTAACGCTGGTATGGAAGGAATACTGTGCCCCGAGGTGCCACTCTATTTGAAAGTTTTCATATGTAGAAGTTGGCTCTAATGGCATGGAAAACTGTTCATAACTGAGTTGCCCATAGGAAGAAACTTGCAGGCAAGAAAAGCCATCGAGTGGAGCAATGCCTATAGGCATAAGCATTCAATCTCATCCTCTAGGGTCTTACATGTAGGTTGACATCAAGTCTTTGTATTTCATGTAATGCCTCTAATGTCTGCATTAGTTTCATGTCATCATTATGGTTCGTGAAAAAGGGCTAAGGAAAGAAGCCAGCTAAGTGCCAAAGTTACAGAACAGACCAGAAATACATACAAGCGTAATGGCAATAACGGTTCGCTGTAGGGGGCATTGTCAATATCAGTCAGCGCTACCATCAATGGCCAAAGGAACCAGCTCACCGGCCAGTTCACCAAAAGCTTTATTATATTTTGTTCACGTCTGACAAGTTGGTGGGCCATTTGAAGATGTGATCGCAAGTATGTGTGTATCTCCCATACTCCAAGTCTCATTTCCGATGATATTTGATATCTTCTGGTCATTCTCCAAACACTCCATGTCGAGAATACGAAACAAGTTTATCACCAGCTGCTTCGTCAACCTAATTACCCTTGGCAGCTTCTCATGATGGCCTGAGAATGCCAATCCATGCCTCCTTTTGCCATCTCATCAATGTCTTGGACACCACATAAAAAGAATTATTCAACGATGTGAGAAGTTGGTTCAGCATTTCAAAGAGTGTTGGATTGGAAAACGCCATTGCTTGGTTTCTGGAGATGTCTTGAGCAACCCGCATGACGGTTTATCCCGACAGGTTGGCCTGTGAGTGATCCGACTGGAGTGACGTCACTGACGTCAGTTCAGGTGTTGACGAGAGCGTCATGAAAAAATTACACACACTTTTTGCTACAGGAATAATGACAAAAAACGTTGCTTTTATTGCCATCATATCTTTTAATTTTAAGAAAAAAAGGAATGAGATTAAAAGAAAATTTCATCTGCTACAAGATGATGTAAGTTTTACTGTCGGGCAACCAACACAAATGGTTTATTTTCACGCCAGAAATAAATGGAAATAACCTTAGAAAAATGAAACTTCGGCAGGATTGCTCGTAGCGCCATGTCATTACATCAGTTCTGTAGGTTCCCCATTGTCCTTGAACAACAACTGACATAGAGACATTCTGCTGACTTTGGGCTATGCCTAGCAAAGTTTTCCTAATGGTCATGTGGTACGCTATCCTTAGGCTGCTCGTTTTGTCTTGTTTTTCACAAGACAGCAACCTCTCTTCATTCTGGTCATTCATGACTGTGAAGTTTGCATACAAATTATGCGAAAGCAATGAAAAACTGCAATAGATTGTTGGTTCTCGCAGAACTGTGAAAAATTACTGTAGCGATGGTCGTGTTTAACTTGGGTCATCATCATCGATCTTGTGTCACCTTTGGAATGGAATATTTTGGATTGAGCAGTATTGTGGGGTTACTAAAAGTGACGCTTGTCAGTTTACTGTGGCTGATGGAAGAGTGTTGAAAAAGTGTGGGCATGTCCCCCTTACCAGATGAACTGCTCACCCTTGATAGAGTGTTTGCACCGGTGGCCATGTTGGAGGTATGAACAAAAGAATTTGTCGCCAGTCACGGTCTACGGAGATTAACTTCGATTGTTTTGAAAGCCTGTTCTTTTGTAGTATGCCTCCAACATGGCCGCTGTGACGTCACGTGCAAACACTCTATATTAGTGTGAGATCTTGTGTGCAATGCTTCGTGTGGTGGCTGGCATGATACCAAAGCATCATTTAAGTTAAGTTATGTAGAATGGGGATTGATCATTGTGACAGCCTACCCAAGTTCCTACTGACCCAACCAGTGTTACCTATCTCTTTGCTCAGGTGGTAAAGACCATTCGACTAAGAAGCAGAAGGTCAGTGGTTCGAATTCAGGTATGGCTCTTCATTTCTTATAAGTGTTGCTGTGCATTCATGGCATTGCAAAATTCAAATCCAGCCTCTGTGCAATCTCAGACAGTCCCCCAGACTCTCATGCTGTGACCTCATATCATGCCTGAGGTCTTTTAGCTTTCATGTTGACTTTTACACTCTCTTGACTTAGTGGTGTGTTACTCTGACTATCAGGGCAAGAAGACAAACCTTGTCAACATTTAATTATTCTCCAAGAAACTCAGTGGGACATTACATCATCTTTTTTCCATATGTGATGCTGTTGACAGTTCATGGGAATGGTTATGAAATTGATTTATTCTTTACAGTCCCACTAGACTATGAAAAATATTGCCTTGCTCTTCCACATTCCCAGACTTTTACTCAGAAAGTATAGTCAGTTGGGTTCGTCCATTGAAAGAACTGGCAGATGGCCAGAGTTGTTCATGAAGCAAGAAGCCAATGCTGCTGGTACTGCGCTGTAAGATGATACCTCTTATAAGCTTTTACCCAGTGGTGGAAATTCAGTGACAGCCCTTAAAATCTTTTCCAGGTGTGGTAGTTTCCTTCTGCTATACATTTGAGACTGCATGTATAGGCCCTACCCGTATTTATGCATATTTAAGCACATGAACTTATAAACGAAAATCGCTTGTTTTTAAAGGCCTTTTTCTGCCTTCATTTCGCCCGATTATAAGCACATGCACTTATGCCTTTCTGGAACAACCGCTTCTTTGGTGCCTTCCTCTGGTCAAAGATTTTGTCAGCTCAGTTTGTCGGTTTATTCTGTACAAACGATAATTCGTCCATTGGTTGTGGTTACCAGCACGTGCCACTCCCAATTGCTGTCCGTGATCGGCCAATTGACGCCACGCCACCAGGACTTGACGAGTAGGTCTACATTGTACATGTTGAATGTTTGGCATGAACTGTATGAGGTGCCCTAAATATGGGTGTACGAGATACACTAATGAAATGAATGTTCTTTTTGGAATCATGGTCACATCACTTTTTGTTCAAATTTAAGCACACTGTGCTTATATTCAAATTTTAGCGCAGGTCGATTGTAAGCACAGTGTGCTAAAATATGCATAAATTAGGCCTACACCCATACGGTACATGTACATCCTACAATTTGGTTTGTGTCGGCATTTGTCATGTTCACAATCACCATCATCAGTGAATGCTGACTTGATCTCCTCCTTTCTCCTACAGCAATTGTGGTATTTTCCTGTGAGGCATGATTC
>NMRB01000990.1:20398-58392 GCA_002633025.1 Notospermus geniculatus | reverse complement strand
CTAATCTCGTCAGCGGACTCGGAAAAAAGCATGAAAAAAAAAACTTTATTTTTTTTTCAAATCTGAGTTTGACATGTCGGAGTACTCGCGAACCAAACTATCAAAAAAGCCTCGCCTAATGCATGAGCATTCAGAAGAAATTAGGAGAGAAAAACATTTAGGGGCCTGCTTGCTTGTTCCTAAAATCCAGATAACTTGAATTTGACCACTAATATTTATTTTCAAAATTGATCGTCACCATTCTTGTAACAGCTCTGACAGTCCTATATAAAATCATCCATCAATCATTGCATGAATTGATTAATAAAGAGGGGTCATGGTTTCGGGGAATTTTGTGAGTGACGTTGGTAAATGTTGCGTGAAATTTCCATTTTTAATGGATAAGCTAAAAATCTCTGACCTCAGGCGTATCTATAATGGCTTATTCTCACTAAGTAAGAAGCGGATTTGGATTGTGTTTCTTCTATGATTATTTCTGTTTGATTTAAACCCAAACCAACAGACGACTGCTCAAATAACGAAAGCAAATGCTCAGTCACAATGTCCCCAGAAAGTGGAGAGGTTGGTTCCGCATGCGTTGAAGATCTGTTCACTTCCAATCTGAAACCACACAGTGAATGTTTGCTGGCTAATGCACCATTGAGACAAGGATTTCCGGAGGTGATGTCTTAGTAGTATCTCACTTCGTGTTGGTGGCAAGTGTGTAATGGTTTCGAGTAAATCTACCCTGAAAATGGTTTCAGGGCTAGGACATGTTCTTCCTGGTGGCCTTATAACAACAAGAAGCAGTTTTGAGAACTTGTGAAAATGGCCATCTTTCTTCTCGTTTCAATCACAAAATGAATGCACCCAACTAGACAATTGCTGAGGGTAACTTCTGCTTGAGAGAAGGTCCATTACACTGACACGAGACACAATGGAGTCAGAACAAAGGACAGATCAAGCTTCAGGATGAGATTATTTTGTTGTGGAGCTTATACAACAACAGGATGGTTCCAAAACATCCTTCCTTCATAAGTTACCGTACCACTTGAGGCCTAGTCTACCACCTTGGGTGAAAAAGCTTTATGCTTCGAGATGGCATTTGGGAGCAGATGAATTCTCGAGCTCGCACCAACAGAAACACCTTGAATGCCTTTCAGTGTACTTTTGCAATTTAATTCATTGCAAGAGTGTTCCATCCAGCTTTCAAGATTACACTTTGAGGAGGACATTTTCCTCAATCGTAAGTGGTGATCCACAACTTTCAAGGTTAGAGAAGTTTCAAAGTCATCCTCTCTAATGAAACCCTACTGATACGTTGACGCCCACTACACCAGAGCTGCTTCCGGCATAGCCTGTGGCTAATAGGGATTATTGTTACAAATGGTTACCAAAACAGCGGGCCATTACCAACATTATGGTCAAGGAATGCTTGGACATGTCTTTCCATCATCAGTGGAATATTTTGCGGACGATTTATTGAGACGTCTGGTCATGATTGTCGTCATGGTGCAAGAATAGATTGCTTGTTTTCTGGTCTTTTATTTAAAGGGACAATCAACAGTGGTTGTTGGCAGTGGAGTCATGTTCACTCTACATGCACCTGGTGTGCATTCCTCTCATCCACAGGTGTACAGCATGAAATCATCAAAATAAGGACTTGGCATTTCACACCTTGTAGTTCCTCTGAGTCTTGGTCCAGCTTGTACAGAGATGCTGTAACTCGTACAACTCATAATTTCAGTAGCTATCCACACATCAAGCCATCAAATTGTGCTTTGTTGACCATAACTGATCCCTCGGGATAAAACGCTGAAAATGCTGATCTTCACAATTGCGCAGATGACAGCGTAAATGGGGGGCATGAACGCCAAGCCTGCCATTATGCTGCTTGTTCTGATCGTTTCCTAGCTCAGTTAGCAATGATTTTGTTGTTGACGGCACTGTTATTGTGGATGTAACGTTGGTTACCTCTGTAATCAAATCTTCCCTAATTCTGTTGGGACCAGAAGGTGTGAGAAGACAGGATGATTTCTGAAATGTACAAATGCTGGTGATGGCAGGCCATCACTTGGGTAATCTACACACATGCAGCGAAGCATATGAAATCGAAATCAGATTTCAAAAGGTGAAAGACATTGCTTCCTACCAGATTCGAACCCACGGACCCTCGCGTGAGGCATCAATCGCCAGCACTATGCAGCTAAGTGATGTCATCTCATATGGCTTTGTTGTTGTTGTCAAAGACCAGCTTCATCACAAACTGGGCACACCCACACCTGCTCAGCTCTCCATCCTAACAACCACCGTAACATGTCCAGACTAATGTTACCGGATATCGGCTGGTTCATCCGTCATCTGTCCTTTCCTTTCCATTCCTTCTTCTGTGCAGAGCCTCTCTTCACTCCATTCTCTACTGCCCTTTCCAGCGACTCCCTCTCCTCCTCATCTGCGACGTCCTTCAGTGCAATGAGCACCTCCGACTCGCCCATCTGTAGATCCCCTTCGATGGGACCTGTCGCAGCTAGGTGGTCCGCCCGCTCATTGCCTTTTACCCCAGCATGGCCTGGGGTGAATACCCACACCAGCTTCTTCAGCTTGGCCCTTCTTATTGCCTCAGACGACATATGGGAAGGCATTTCAATAAGTGCCCTTTATGAAATAGTAAAAAATGCAGATTTTTATTTTTCAAGACTGCCATTTTACACAGAGACGAGAGAATGTTTTTCCACAGTTTAGCCAAAAGCGTTGGAGTTCCCCGCTCGTTGCATTTGGTTTCATTCAATTTTGTCTGTTTGCTCCAGGCTAAATCATACGATGGTTACTGACTTCTCCCAGTTGTCCGTTATTATATCGGTTTGCGAGACAAATAGTGGGAAGCTGGAATCTTTGTTTGCTTTTGGGATGAATTGTTGGTGGAGTGACATCTTCCCACAACAGTGTTATCAAGAATCAGTGTTGTAATTCTTTTTTAAAACCCCCTATGGTTAATGCATGTTTGTTCCATTTAGTTAATCAAAAAAATTAAAGGAACATCGTACATCATAGCCTCCATACTAATGGTAGACCTCCAGGCAGAGGAGCCAGTCAAGGACTGGAATAAGAGGGGGTCACCTGGTACCTTTTCTACAAAAGTTCATCGTCGGTGCCCATTTATACAAAATCTTCACTGCTGTCAATTTCAAAGCTGAGCAGCATTCCAGTTGTGCCAATTTGGGGGTTGGCCCATCCTCCCACAGCAGGGTTTGAGCTCACTCCTCTTCATATGCTTGTTCTGTGTGAGTGGATGAATAGGAACGAGTAAAAACCCCTGCTGTGGAAGGATGGGGTTGGCCAGATATCCTTCCTGAACAGTTTTCTGGACGCAAGGGCCCAACGCGCCGCGTAGCGGCCAACAGCGAAGCTAGCCAAAGACTTTTCACGGGTCACTCAATAGAATTGGACTCATAGATGAAATGCGTCTAATGTTCAGATGGAACATACCGGACGGTTGGTTCACGTTTTTAGTGACTGTGAACGTAGATGGGTACATCATGTAGCGATACGCTGACAGATTTGCTGGGGACTTGCTCTGTGGATGTTGTGAAATGCGATTTTTGGAAGATTATTCTGATTTGCAACGTCATTCACTGAATGCAGGGCAGCTGACTACCATCGACATTCCCCTCCCAGTCACCAAAAATATCAACACCACAACTAACGTTCAAGACTACTGGTTCATGTCCATGTGATATGGAAGGACACATAAAATGTGTCTTACCAAAAATAGATATCTATTTTTGGTCTTACTTAGTTGTTATCAGTATGCAGCGGGTGTTCCCTGCTCTCAGGCTATTGGCGGAAGGTGCACTTCAAAATGAATATTTGACCTGAAAATCATGAAGAAATTGACATTGTCCTTGGGCGTATATTTGGTCTTCTCATAGAAGAAAATAAATCTTTGGGTCAAGTGGTAATGGAGAGAATAATACATTGAAAAGAGGCTTTGTATTGGTGAGCTGGCCTTGAGGCATTCTCACCACTAAAATCATCACACTTTAAAAGTGGGTCAATTTTTCGCCTCCATTTTCTCCTTTTCCATTCACGTAATCTACTGATTATCGACGCAATAGTCAATCATTTGGCATGAAATTGTGTCCCTTGCTAAGCAATTTGAATAATATAATCGGCTTGGTGCTTTTTGGACGATTTTTGGACCAAATGACGAGATTATTTAGGATCATTTTCATGCGGGTCCTCTGTCCTCGAGTCCTATTGTACTGTAGGCCTATAGCGGAGCGGCTGTAACAGGCAGGGGACCAGGTGTTGCACAGTAAAAATGGTGGACATTCTTTTCATCACTTGAGAAATTAGACCCATTGTGATACCTTTTCTAACCCTTCATTAGGTAAGCCACTATACTTCAACTCATTCTTTCATGTGTAGCAACAACTTCCATGCTTAATTGATAACTAAGATAATTCAAATACTTGGACATTTCCACAGTCTCGTTGGCCACCTTTCCTGACTGCTCTGTATACACTACATCGATCAGTCGATCGTATGTTCATGGATGAACCAGGTCACGGTAATAAACATACAGTAGCATAGGTATTCAGGTCTCACCACACAGGGGAAAGTAGGACATCTTAAATAGGATGCTCAGCTACAGACAAGCCTGGTTTCTCTGGCCATTGATGGTGGCGCTGACTGATAGACCTATTTACGGTACATTAGGCCTGTGCTCCTCACCCTCATGCCAGCGAACCGTTGTTGCCATTTGGCTTGTTTCTTACTTTGAATTGGTACAAGTTCTTAAGATAATTGAATGACATAACCCTGGGATGGAGTATCAAAATGTTTTTGATAATCTAGATTTTGATGTGTCAGGCGTGGATCCAGAGGGGGTGCACAGGCCCGTGCCTCCCCTTTTGGCCAACAAATCTGTAAAATTGACCGTGACTAAATTTCAGTGTTTCTAGCACAGGGCGCCCCCGCTTTTCCCAAATCCTGCACCTGTGTGTGAAGTAGATGATGGTAAAGCTGGGGATGTGGGTTGTAGCTGCCGAAGGGTTGTGCATTAGAACTATACATGTACACATACATACATAATAGTTTATTTTTGCAAAATAGTCAGTTACATAGTAGAAGGGCCGAAGCATTATTGGCCCTTCACTGCTGGTAGGACATTTATATACAGGCAAAGACTAATTAGTGGGGAAAAAAATACACATACAAGAATACAAGAATCAGCACAGGTAGGCAGCAGGGCAGACCCCTGAAAAACACAGCTCGGCAAGGCGGGAGAGAGGGCACGAGGATCGCAATATTAATGTGACGACTGAAAGTGATGATTGGTAAGAACTATAGTAGATTGGTAAGAACTATAATAGATTGGTAGAACTATAGTAGGCCTAGGCCTACTATTGTACCAGGTACAAAATTCACTTGGTCACAACCTACTTTTGTTTGCATCTGTGAAATGTTTAAAGGGTTAATGCACAATGCAAAGTGATTTGGACGTACATTTGTTTTTCTGAAAAAGTGACCTATCAGGCACACTTATGCCAAATTTCATGCTTTTCTCACAATTTGCACGATGGTTTGCATAATCTGCTCCACTATAGAAGAAAATAAATCTTTGGGTCAAGTGGTAATGGAGAGAATAATACATTGAAAAGAGGCTTTGTATTTCTTACTGTGAATAATGCTACAAGTTCTTAAGATAATTGAATGACATAACCCTGGGATGGAGTATCAAAATGTTGTTGATAATCTAGATTTTGATGTGTCAGGTGCAGATCCAGAGGGGGTGCACCGGGCCCGTGCCTCCCCTTGTGGCCAACAAATCTGTAAAATCGACCGTGACTAAATTTCAATGTTTCTAGCACAGTGCGCCCCCGCTTTTCCCAAATCCTGCATCTGGCCCTGTGTGTGAAGTAGATGATGGTAAAGCTGGGGATGTGGGTTGTAGCTGCCGAAGGGTTGTGCATTAGAACTATAGTAGGCCTAGGCCTATTATTGTACCAGGTAGTGAAATTCACTTGGTCACAACCTACTTTTGTTTGCATCTGTGAAATGTTTAAAGGGTTAATGCACAATGCAAAGTGATTTGGACGTACATTTGTATCCACGTGAACATCCTTTGCGTAGATTTTCTAGGTTAGAGCAGGAGTTCTCTGATCACCATGTGGGCATAGGCCTACTAATGTCACTTTGAATTAAATTCACTGTCTGGGCCATGAGGAGGATTCCTGAAGATTGCCCATATTGGTTTGTCAGTTTGATGGCAGGTGGCGCTGTCCTTCATGAAGCTTAATCAGGGTTCTGGTCAGTCGTCATTACTTCAACATGATATCGTCAGGCTTAATAACAGACATGACAGAGGTTTCATGGAAATCAAGTTCAACATCCAATCGTGTTTATGACGTCATCCTGTCATGCTTTATGTAAAACAGTACGTGTAAATTTACATGCCAATGTATTTGTCAACTATTCACTGATTCAGATAAGATTATTTCAATTATGTGCATCAGTATGATACTTCCTATATCCTACATGTTGTATATCACAGTTGGATTCGCATTAACCCCTAACT
Source organism: Notospermus geniculatus (assembly GCA_002633025.1). Classification (NCBI taxonomy): domain Eukaryota; kingdom Metazoa; phylum Nemertea; class Pilidiophora; order Heteronemertea; family Lineidae; genus Notospermus; species Notospermus geniculatus. Next base: position 51,833 of record NMRB01000990.1, on the reverse strand, counting down.
ACCAGAGTGCCCCCAGTTATTGCCTGGGGTGCAAATCCCTTAGGACCAAATCCCTTAGGCTCCAGTTCCATAGAGTTCACGTTTACACTTTTCTCGCATTACACTTCACGTTTTCCTTTCGTTCCTCGGAGAAAGCATGCCACAGGACAGGTAATGTGTGTCTCGTTTTGCGCTGAATCGAGGAACGAAAGGAAAACGTGAAGCGTCGCGCGTGAAAAGTGTAAACGTGAACTCTGTGGAACTGGAGCCTTAGGACGTGAGGAGCTGTCAGAGTACCTACTAATCTTACACCACTTTTGGGCTTTTGCCTATCAGTGATACAATTTCAAAAAAATTATGAACACAAGGCTCAAATGACTTACATGTTATATTGAAAGGTAGTTTGATTAATTGGTAAAAGTTAATTGAATTACACACGGTATTGTTTTTCAATAAATGCAGGAAATTGAATGAAAATAATACAGTGGAACCTCAATTTGTGGACATCCTCTGCAAGACGAGGACACCTCTCTTTTGAGTACACTGATGTAAACTCCCAAATCGATGATTTGGGATTATCATGACCTCTGACACATAATCTGGACACCTATCAATTAAGGACAGCATTTTCAGTCACAACAAATGGTTATACAGCACACAAACGACACACGGTATATCAAATATGAAGACAGTCGTCTGAAATTTGCAAATTTTCAGCCCTGATAAGCTAGGGCCTCCTTCAGGCACAATCACTAAAAACAACTGCCAACATATCCCATCTCAGGAAGTTGTTTTTAGTGATTGTGCCTGCATGAAGAAGGCCCTTATCAGCTCAGGGCCGAAAATCTGCACAATTTTCAGACCACTGTCAGTCGCAACATTGTTCTTTGAAAAGGTTCCATGATATAGCTTAATTCATCTCCTCAAATGTGGGAGTTAGTAACTATGAAAATGGAAACTGAGATTTGTTCAGAACATGTGCCACGCAAAACTGGTATTAATTACATTCATTAAATTGTATTCAGTGTAATTGGCTTTGTTGCTGGCATGTGAAATGATGAACAGATCCCACTTGGCCATTGTGGGGGATTGAGTCAACAGATTTGTCAGTTTTCACAGCCACTGTCTTTCAAATCTACTCTGTATTTATATTCACTTCTTTCATAAGCACATGAGCAGATGAGGCAATGGGTGGGGTTGATATTTATAAAAGGTAGCAAATGCTTTTACTTCAAATTTTGTAATACCGGTACATTTACATTGGACATAGCGGTGCAAATTGTAGTAAAAGCATTTGCTAACTTTTATGAATACCAGCCAGTGTGGTGAGATTGTTGTACAAGGAAACAATCTGCAACTTTTAAACTATGACCATCAGCAAAAAATGGTATCATTTTCCTCTTCCCTCATCTGCATCCCTTGATGTGTAAGTTAATTACTGTTAAGTTGTTCACATATTTTCTTTCAAAGCCAGGAGTTAATCTCCTTATTTCAATTTGCAAGTTTTTCCTTTCATCCTTAAAGGGGCACGGTATGTGATCTCTTACCAATATTTTGATTGCGAATGTAGAGGTAGCCACCTAGCGGCAAAAATTGAACTACAAAAAAAACATTACAAAATAATGTAGTACATCATGCAGGTACATTCACCGACAATGTAGTTAGTCCCTGGGGCTGGAGAGTGGCGTGCATGGCAATGGCGGCGCCGGCTTTCGAGAAAAAGTGGCAAAGACGAGGATGGTTGCGGAGGATTCAACTATGGTGCAAATTGATTCTGCCTAGGCCTACTGGTAGGTCATTTCACTGACCAAAATCTGGAAGAACTTCAAGAGTACCGGTATTTGACTTCATAATTGGAAAAAAATTCAGGTCAGTTAAAGGGCTAAGTCTGCAGTAGGCCTATAGTGATCAGACTATTTTATAGTGAAAGGATTTAGGGGTAGGGGAAAAGACTGGGGAGCACCTTGGACTTGGGGACCTTATTCACAAAGCTCTCTTAGCAGTTAAGAATTCACGAACATTCCCCGAACTATTGTGCAACAACCATTGAACAATGGTCTAAGAGAACGCCACGAATGCGCAACTCTACTTTGTGAATAAGGTCTCAGATCGAAACTCATCAGAAGTGTGTTCTCCGAATTCCAAAACTTCTCACGCAGTTGCTGTTGGTTGTTTTTCTTCTTTTAAGAAAATAGCCCATGATTGCTCTCTCAAATCTGCCTCTTGGGCCAACTAAACAAAACAGTTAATTTACAAAAAGGCAAACACAAGCGAACATTGCTATCATGGGTATTTTATTAATCCACCAGTGGATGAAGGCAGAACCATTGTTCCGTCTGGCTAATGGTTCCACAGTTACTACATGCATTGAATGTGACAACTTGTGTTTCTAGAATATTTGAATGAAATGTACAGCCAAGGGCCATGGGATCCTATAAACAAAAAACTTGTTCTATAGACTGTTCTGAAATTGACATAAACAACAATGATCTGCACAATTCCGGGAAATCTCAACCGTAACTTCGATCAGAAGCTGATTGACATGACGCAGACAACCTCACGGCAGTGACGTCGAAGACAGTGTGCCAGAGTCGACGATTGCTAATGCTATATCATGGATTGTGTCACGTCATCTGGTTTCAGATCGAGGTTCTGGTTGAGATTTCAACGGAAGTGCACAGATCTTTGAATTCGAGAATCGTCATCCCACAAAAAACCTGCTTTGTCGAGGGTCATGCACTCTCAGAGAGACTAACTGAGAACCAAACATATACAACATCTGGGGTTAAAAGGCATTGATATTTACATTTGACCATCTGATAGTACAGACTTATCGTATGATACCTATCTCTGTAATGGGCCATAAAATACGGGGTATCTTCACCTCCTCTCAGGAAAGCTATGAATATCGGCATCGGTTGCTAACTCCTCCGTAAATCACCCGCATTCACCCAATGCTGACCACCGCTTGATCTCATAAATGATGGTTGGGGAGATTTACATGAACATTTACATGTAAGTGGATATCGTAAAGAACCTGGCCTGAAATGACCGTAAAAATTGTATCGTTTTGGTCAGAGTGACTGGTTCTCTAACCTGTTTGGTACATGACGTACATGATGCCAGTTAAGATACGGATTTACCAGTACCAGTATCTGGCACCCCTCCAGAGTCTTACCTGGTCTTTGCTGCATGGATAACTCATTTCTTCAAGTGGTGCCATCAGAACCCTTAAAATAACAGCATCATGTTTTCGGGGCGAAAGCTAATTCATTAAAACAAAGTTGAACTCTACTGTATATAATCAGAATTAACTACTCAAAAAACCATGAACCATGAGCTGTTCGTACATGACTGAATTGTTCAGATGCATTGGAAGCTTACAGCTCAGTGTACCAGTGACTTTAAAATATGACAAAGCAGTAATCAGCTGAGCTTTGTAGGCCGATGAACCTCTTGTTGCTTTGATTATAAACTGTAAGCTGTCCATACACAACGTAATTGTACTACCTTGCTTGGGAAGCTTTGTAAAGATCCCTGTGCGGCCAGTGCAGTGCTTTCAAAACTTGCTGAAGTCTCTGTCAGCTGAGCTTTCAGCCAATGAGCCTCTTGTTGTTGCTTTAACTTCTTTTCACCAGCAAACATTGATGGGTTGTTTGTCAACAAACATAGAGTGTAATGAATGAACACATGCCAGCTTCGTCTTTTTTCATCCATTTCGCCTCAAGAGATATTTAATCAACTTGACTAAATGCGTGAGGAACATATTTCATGCATCGGGAAAATGTCCACAGATATAATTGCTATACATGACAATTAGTATGATTCACAGAATTTCCTCTTATCTTTCATCGACATGTAGTCAAATTCTGCTATATCTTTGATGGCATCCATCTTGGAATGTGCCGTAGCAGGCGTACTTTATGTGTCAAATGATCTGATGGGTTGGTAATTTGATTCAAATTAGATTGTCAATTTGTTGCGTTGTAATTATTTCCTGGTATCGGTTTATCCCATCAAGACGTGATTTTCTACCAACTTGAACTAAGGTCAAACTTTCAACGGCAGATTAAATTTTCTGAAATCAGGCCGAACAAGCTAGTCCAAGCAACCTCATCACATTCTGTCCTGCTGTCTGTAGCTACATATCAGGATGGCGAGTGGGACGTTGGCAGGGGCACATCATGTTGCTGAAGTTGAGAGTTTGACCTCTTGGTCAGAGCCATGTATTCAACTTGCACAGAATGTTAGGGGTGGTTTTGTCAGCAAATAGAGACATCATATTGACCTCAAGTCATGATGTGATGATGCAGGAAGCTGCTGTGCTGCTGCTGACAGACTTTACAAAATTGATCATGTTTGTAAGTTTTGCAACTGCAACTCATCTTTACAATTTAAGGCCTATAACGCCACTTAATGCCCCCATCACACTGAGCTAGTTCTCAGTACGTGAAAATGTTGCCGAGTGAGCTGAAACTGCGTGGAAATGGAGTGGACATAGTGGCTACCTTTTTCAGTCTTTTTACGAACTTCCTGGACGGGCTCGCACCGGAACAGTGCTGACCAGAACTTCGTATCGAGACATTACATGTTATTTGGCCAACATTTACACGTTCCAGCACGTTTTACGATTTTTTTGGACCGGATATGACGTTTCGAGAACTACTTCAGTGTGACAGTCAGTGCCTTAACATCGTCTTCAGCTATGACTGAAGATCACCTTGTCGACTACAACGCCATCCAACGTCTTTCTCGACTAATACGTCAACACCTCAAGATCGCATCACATGATGCACCATGACTTACAACGTCTTTATATTCTAACATCTCTATTTGTGATATAACCATCCAGAGAGTTTTCTTTTACGGCAGACAGCATATGTTTCTCCAGGGATTCCAGTTCTTCCTGCACACATTGCAAATCACCAGAATATCTAGAGGCGATTCATACTGTTGTCTAACATCAGCGAAGGAAATTAAAAAAAAGAAAATGGGCAAGAATTGCCTTTAGTATTCACAAAAGTGTCTATGTGACTATGAATGGGTCTTGAGTTTGTGCATCTTAGGCAATAAGATATCTCAATGGTCCATACGTGGTGTGGGTGTTGATTGCATGGTTCCTCACTCAAATGCTTGAACCTTTGGGAACGCTAAAACCTATTACAGACACGATACAACGGCTTACTGGAATTTCCGCAAAATCAAAATGCGCAATGGAAAAATGCGCAAAGGGGAGATATCATTATTCAAAAACACACCATTAAAAGATTACACTTCCGTTCGAATCTCGCCAGGCACGTTTCATGTCCCATGGACCCCAGAGGTGATCATCATTCTTGAACGCTCATGCATACGGTTACGCGTGATCAGTCCGTTACTTTTGGTAATGCCGCTGCAGATGATGAAATTTCTCATCGAATTTTCTGAATATCCTCAATAAAGGCCTACATGCGGGTTTATACACTGAAAATAGGCCCGGAATTTCGGAAAAAATGGATTTGATCGTGTACAGTGGGCATTAGTTATGGTTCAAACTTATGGAATATTATGCAAGTGCATGTATCAGTGAGTGAACTCGCGCACTCTCGGGGAACCCCCAAACCCCCTTGTTGGGACGGACCGCAGTCCTTCCTACATGTATCTGCTTTTGTTTTTGTATGGGATTTTTCATATTGTTCATTCATTCACACACAGTTCATTCATTCACACACACAAAATTGACGTAGGCCTAACCATTTTACTCGCTGAAGCGGGTGATCCACTGTCGCGATTTGGGCTTGTGACGGGGTTGCATTCCCTTGCGGTTACCTTATAAGGACTTCCGATTGCCATACATGTATAAGGCAATCGCAAGGGACCGCAATGCCAACCCGTCTCAAGCCCAAATCGCGAAGTGGATTCACTGGGCTGTCACGAGTTAATATCGATCCACACATCAGAGAGAGCGTCTCAACATAATGCATGCGCCCTTCTGGGAATCCCAAAACTCGAGGCCAGGCTACCCACGCAATGCTATCGGACGCGCAAGAAAGCCTGGAGCGAGGTCAATTCGGTTGCGCATTTTCCCATTGCGCATTTTGATTTTGCGCAAATTCCAGTAAGCCCGATACAACAGCCCCATTGAGGAGCCCTGTGCTCACAGTGCTCCTTAACTTTCAGAAAGGTTACAAAAATTGCATTGAAATGAAACCTGTGCCATATTGTAGCCAATAGCTTGTAGTTTCCATAACTGAAAGAATTTTAAAAATCTGTTGGGAAATTTTTGAGAAAAGTGAATTTTTGTATTTGTGTACATTTCCCTGTACATTTGTACATGTGCAATGTACAAGAAAGAATGGAAAACACCTGAATCTTTGTCTATTGATATCTTAAAGATGACAAATTCAATTGCAATTGGAATGGAATATGTGGTAACCACTACGTAGCCAAGGTGGAAGACAAAGTTTGGTTGCGTAATCAGCAGTGCTTGTTGAGTAATAGGTGGCATTGCCCCACCCTTTTACCTCAAATGGTAAAAATTGTCCCATTGTTGACATCCATTACTCAGTAACGGTAACTGATTACGGAACTAAATTTTGTCTACAACCTTGGCTACATAGTGGTTACCACATATTCCATTCCGATCGTAATTGATTTTGTCATCTTTAAGATATCAATAGACAAAGCTTCGGGTGTTTTCCATTCTTTCCTGTACAATGCACATGTACAAATGTACAGGGAAATGTACACAAATACAAAAACTCACTTTTCTCAAAATTTTCCCAACAGATTTTTAAAATTTTTTCAGTTATGGAAACTACACGTTATTGGCTACAATATGGCACAGGTTTCATTTCAATGCAATTTTTTAAACCTTTTTGAAAGTTAAGGAGCACTGTGTGCTGTAGTGGCTCGGGTCTCTGGCTAGCGGTCAGAAGGTCCCAGATTCGATCCCCACTTCGCGTGAGACTTTGGCTACATCTTTTTACCTCAATTGGCTCACCCCACCCACCTAGCTGGCAGAGATGGTTAAGTGTGAATGTCCAGCCATGTGTGCCTAGTGGCAGCCGGACTGTAATACTTCCCGGGAAGTGGAGCTTGATCTGGATTGTACAGGCCTGGATTGTAATGTGAAGGGCCCTTGACACTGCAGGCACGGATCCAGAGGGGGGCGGAAGGGACGTACGCCCCCCCACCCTATTTTTGGCAGAGCAATGATTTTTTTAGCAAGAAAAATTCAATCACATAAAAAATTCGAGTAATTTTGCTCTCAGATGCCAGGAAAATGCATCTAAAAGCACTTAAATTGCCAAATTTTTCTGGGGGAGAGCCCCCACACCCCCTGTTTCGGCTTCCTGCTTTCGTTGTCCGCCACCCTCGTCGAGCTACGCCCCCCCTTTCTGTCAACCCTGGATCCGTGCCTGCACTGCACTACATAAAAGGGTGCAACAGAGTAAAAGGGGGGTCAGCACATTGTATAAAAGCTCACATATTTCATTGACCCATATTTTGGCTGAGCTATGACCATGTATAATCCGGCCATTCCTTTAGCCGTTAAAAATGGTGTTTTGCAACATTAAAAATGTTGCTTGGAAGAATTTCTCTCGGATTAAATAGCATGACAGATGTGAAATTCTATCTCTTTACCATCCCCGCCGTTCCAATGGTTGCCGCCGCTGGCATTTACATACCGCATTAACCACTAAATAATTCAATTGCTTTCACTACAAACATGTGATCGAAGATCATATGACGATTGGTTCATTTTGTTGAGTGCTCTAATTAGAATATTGCTGCCAGTTTGTCATGGTGTTTGAATGATGTAGTGCTGGTACCTCTGATCAATTTTAAAGGGAAAATTTGATGTATTGGCAGTAATTGTAAATCCCATGTCTTCCTTTTGAACAAACAGGCAACTTTTATTTCGTCTGAAAGGGACATTCTAGGAATTGCAAGGGGGGCTTCCTCAAAGATCTGAGGGAACATCAGTGGAAAATGCTATTTGTTGCCCACTTTCAGGAATAGCAACCACATTGAATCGGGTTTCTTTCCTTTCAAAACTGTAGGCTACTTGGTCATGTTGGTGCCAGACTGGTGGAACAGCCTTTACAAGTTCGGTGCAAATTCCAATATGGCGGTTCACAGCGGCCATATTTAATTTATTTTCTGTTCCTTTAAAGGGGATAACAGGAGCTGTCAGTCAGTTGACCCATAGGTCAGTTGAACAATCAGGAGAATTTTCTTTTTTATTGGTCCGCTAGAACTTGCTGCCATCTTTTGGCGATAAGCGTGGCTGACTGCTCCTAATCACACTTAGAATGATTTTGGTGTTCCCTTCAATTTTCAGCAAGCTTCAATTTCTTATGCGGAAGTTCTACCGTTCAATTTCATTTCCAGTTTACTAGACCTATTTCTTATCAAACTGTAGTTAGATACTGCCAACACTGTAGCCTATCCTACCAAATTATCCCCGATATCGGTGAATTTGTTGGGGTAATCTGTCCTTCCTAATCAGTTTACGATGTTATCAGATGTAGATGAGTGATGACAAACAATAATTCCTTTATTACCTTTTGATGTGGGAGAACAACGGACGATCAAATTCTTTGAGAAGCCTACTACCGTATTTTCCTGACTATAGGGCGCACCTGACTATAAGGCGCACCCCCAATTTCACCCAAAATCTCTGATGAAATCCATACATAAGGCGCACCTCCCTATAAGGCGCAGTCCTGTCAGTGCATATTGTACACATACAATGCATGGCTGCTCAGTGTGCATTGACCCAACAACAGCCAAGACAATTACAGGGTCTGATTGTCTTGTTTGAACCCATTGACATCTGCAATTCTGCTGTTGGTACTGATGGATCTGGTTGTATGATTTCTTAGCTTGTTGTGACAAATTAGGCCTAACTGAAACTTCATCAGTTCACAGTTCACTGCATCATCTATCAACCAGCACTGTGACAATGACTTTGGCTTGGCATCCATGCATGCTTGAATGCTTGGGTTCGTCAGTGTCTTCACACTTCTGATCAAATTGTCAGACTGGATCCACAAATAAGGCGCACCACCCTATAAGGCGCACCCCCAATTTTAGACCCTTCTTCAAGGAAAAAGGCTGCGCCTTATAGTCCGAAAAATACGGTAAATGATACTGTATAATAAAAGTATCATGCATTCAGCTCCCAATTATCCTTTGTCTTGCATGCCAGCTCAGCTACCGATCTTCTGTCGTTCTCTTTGTCTCAGTGTCCTATAAATGTCAAACAAACTTCCTTACAGTATTTCCTCCTCCTTCAACGCAGAATAAAATCATCTGCTGGGATAACACGCCCATTAAAACTGTTTTGTTTTCCAGATTTCTTCCATTATCACCCATCCTATATGGATTCCATTGAGTTTTTGCCTCAACTGATATGTTAGCTGGATCTGTGTTGTCGGTGATCAAAGCATTGTCTTGTTGCAAAAAATGGTTGAATCAGTAGAGAAACATTTGATGTCTGATAATCACAAAGAAATATACACCTATTGTGAAAATGTGAGTCTTCTTTACCTTCGACGTATAAAGCTTACAACATGTAGATCTTGCCTGTTATTCAGACCCCGCCCCCCAAAGGACAGAAAGATGCTGGGATTCTTTCGGAACATCGGAAATACTTTGTTGTACTTATTTTCATGATACTAGGCAAAATGATATTCTGTAATATAATGTAATTGGTATGGATTCATTTTTGGGCAAACATTGGGGAAATTATCCCCGAGTCATGACAACTGACAAAATTTGAAAATAGAGCAGTTGGGGAAAAAATGGGGTGAAATTGAATATAGAGCTAATGCAACAAAGTGATGACATGTCGTTGATATTGACTGAGTGAAAAAGTGCATTCGACTGCCAATCCACTATCAGTCACGTCTCAAAGTTTGAAACCTTAGCTGTGTTCCTTCTTTACTGGTAAATATATAAAGAAGTCTGGCTCTGGATTTCAGAGTGATTGGCTCATACCTGGTTTCAAAAATGACAAACGCTTTTCAATATTAAACTGAAACTTCTTTAACAAAAGTAGAGTTTGACAGCATACGTGTTTGAGGCAACGGAAAGCCACCAGGTACCGGTAATAAAAAAAACAAATGATTGCAAAACACTGCAGTGCTGAAAATATCTTTGCAATTATCATAATGATCTTTTAGTGTTGTTGTTTTTGCTTCTGTTTGTTCAGAAAGAGGAAAGCAAACCTGTTCTCCAGAAGAAACTGGCTTACAAGAAGAGTTGCTCTTGGTATTAGTTTGTTTAGGAATAACTATGAAGCCATTGCGAACCTATTTATGGCGGCGCATTCCATGCATTCTGCCAATTGCTAGCTGTTCATACGAAATTTCAGGTAGTTCTTGTTCTTGTCTTGGCTTTCATGGCCCAGGATGCCCACTTATCACTTATCAGTGCTTCCACACCAAACGGGCTCCTCTCAAGGCCCTGTGCCTGCATACCAAACATTCGTAATGCAGTCCATGCACACCTACTCATGTACTTCTTCTGCAGAGAGAGTTTTGCAAAATAACTTCCGATTTTGAATAAAATCATGGCTAATGTAAGGACGATTTATATTAGATAAATGCTGATGGCACTTGAAACATTTCCCGTGTGTCAGAGGTGTGTTCTGAAGAAAGAGAGATTTTTGTATTGCTGTCATCCTTTCGACTGACTTTCTGACAAAAATGACTGCATTTTGCAACAGCTACTGCTGCGCCACTTCAGAAAAATGAAAAAGAGTAATAAAATGGTGCTTGGCAAACTGTTGTGATGTTGTGCAATGTTAAATCAACTTGAGAAGTTGTCAAAGGCAGATGCGACTTAAAAGGCTGTGTAATTCTGGTGACCTGTCCTCATGAGAAGGCAGTGAAATATCACACTGTGCTCGTTCTGAACTGGATACTGTTTCAAACTGCTACCCACTACATTACCCGTGCTCTGCTTCAGTTGATGCAATCCTCAAAGGTCACTAATAGACGGCATTAGTTGCCTGAGTCGGGGATCAGGCGCAAGTATGAATATACAGTGTACATTTTGTACAAGTACCTTAGCCAATCAGAAAGTGTGTTTATACGGCGGTGTCAGTTAGACCTGTGATGATGTCTTATGATTGGATTCCTCGTCAAACAGTGCCATCTATTGATACTTCACTTTTGGACCCAATCATGCCTGTGTTCAGTGGGCCTTGGCCAACTCGACAGTGGGGACGAGAGTGTATTCAGACCTGACTCTCAAACAGCACTCGTAGTTCAGACTAGTAGAAATCCATAATGATATCTGCAGACTTTCTCCTCTGAGCTCCACTGCTGTTCAAACTAATGAGGTTAGGTGAAGCATTCCTCTCATGCTGTCGGCCTAGCAGGAACCTTCCCCCCTAATTACTCTACAGACATGGAGAGCAAACGGTGCTTTGAGTTGCTGGGTGTAATAGCAACATCTGCTGTCTCAGTGTGCAAAGTTTGTCAAAACATGTCTAGTGGACATGGATGCAAATGGATTTGGGGGGCCGTCTCAAAAATACCTTGAAGCCAAAGAAGTTTATTTTTTCACCCCGAGGCCCATCAGGGTCTTCGGGGTATTGTCATCACGCTGGCGTCTGTCTGTCTGGCGTCGGCGTCTGGCGTCGGCGTCTGGCGTCGTCGGCGTCACGCAAAAACGACGTGAACGCTCTAACTTGAGAATGCTTCGGAATTTTCATCTCAAATTTGGTATGTTGATACCTCATGACATGACGCTTCTCGCTATTGAAAATCGACCGGATCTGATTCCTACTTTGGCCACCAGGGGGCACATAGTGAAATGACAAAATTTGCGATTACTCCTAAACTAGTCATCGAAACTTCATGAAATTTTTATGGTGGGTGTATCCAGTCAGGGTACACAACATATCAGACGAGTTTTTGAATAGACCTACATTTCAAGGTGACAGAGGTCAAAAGCTCAAATCTGATTGGTCAACGACGTGAACGCTCTAACTTGAGAATGCTTTGGAATTTTCGTCTCACATTTTGTATGTTCATACCTCATGACATGACGCTTCTCGCTATTGAAAATCGACCGGATCTGATTCCTACTTTGGCCACCAGGGGGCACATAGTCAAATGACAAAATTGGCAATTACTCCTAAACTAGTCATCGAAACTTCATGAAATTTTTATGGTGGGTGTATCCAGTCAGGGTACACAACATATCAGACGGGTTTTTCATTAGACCTACATTTCAAGGTGACAGAGGCCGAGGGGTTATGCCCGCAACAGCGTGGCTATTTTTCACTTCTGTCTTTTTCACTTCTGTCTCCCCCTCCCCCCTCAGAAGTGAAATTTCGGCACCTAATTGGCTTCACTCATGGGTGATATTACACAAGTCTTATTAAAATTGTTGAGTGAGAAGAAAGGGACATCTTGTTGATTGAAAACACAGTTTTAATTTGACTGGTGTTAAGAACAGTATCCAGACAGTCTTGGTGTTATATGAAAAAAAATTACAAAATTAGCTAATGATTACACTTCTTTGGCTTCAAGGTATTTTTGAGACAGTCACTTACCATCTTAGCAAGATGTTGTGTCTTTAAGGCACTAATTGGTAACCCCCTATCAACTTCATGGGTTTTATTGTTGGTTACAAATCTAGAGATGTGTTGTCACCTGGCAACCTTTGTCTTCCTGGCCTCTTATTTTTATCCCTCAATCAGCCTCAATGCACTGGAGGGGTATCTTCATAACATGCCGTGATAGGCCTACACCCTGTTGACTTTTTTTCACAGACAGAAACAAAACGCAGGAGAAATTCGTCTGAAGTTTCCATATGGTGTCTTTGGTGAATAGAGGAAGACACTCAAAAGGAAGGGTCATTGTTCTGCCACCAAGATGGCTGCCTGGCGGCCATTTTGAATTTTATTCTGCTGGACAACTAACTGACACACGAGACTGAGGGGTGTCTCCTGATCTATGGGGCTGTTTAGTTCTTTAAAAGCATTCTGAATACCTGTCATGGTGTCACTGATGATAGGCTCAATCTCCTAAAAGTTACGGACCTCTTCTATCCCCAAGCCACACTGTACATGCATGCTGTTATTCTATGGCAATCTGGAGGTAAAAAATGGCAGGTTTTGCAGTGAATTTCCTCCTCATTTGACAGGCATGGCAGTCAAGTCAACGCACCATCTCAAAATGACTGTAATGACTCCAGGTGGCATTCAAGGGTGGCATTAAGTGCGTCTGTGATGAACTACGATTTAGAGTTGTCTGTCTGCTGTGGGGGCAAAAAGGGAGTGTCTGTACATTAGAAGTAATCTGAACTGATTTGTCTTGTAATGTGATGGGGCAGACGGAGCTAAGTGCAACAGGTTCACACTTTGAGACGATTACAAACCTTTCACTGGAATTAGTGTGAATTTGTGTTGATCAATAAGTAGCATAGAAAGTTGATGACACCATTATTTAGGATCAGTCTTAACTTATTTTGATGAGCGTACACTACTTCTGTGACTTCATCAGCATCAGGGGCAATAGAAAATTCCAAAATATGACTACAGTATAAAAGTCTAAATGCAGATTGCAATGATAAAACAAAGGTGAAATGAAGTAGGCCCTACCGGTAATTTAAGGGAAAACTTCCAACAAGGTGAAAATAATGGGCCATCAAGGCAGTCAAGTGGTTGTTCGTAGGTTACAAATCTTCCAGTACATATGCACATATAATTATATCGTACCTCAAGTAAGTTTCCGTGAATGTGATTGGCCGAGAGCGGTCACGTGACCGGTGGACATTTCGGCATGTTCGCCCGGAAAATATTTCCGGTTGGAATGTTTTCCCGCAAAATGCTTCGAGACGGCCCCATGTCCGCCATTTTGTTTCTCGCTTCAAATGACACGGCGGTTTTTCAATCAAAATCGTCGAAATACCAGTCAATATTGTCAGCTTTTGTGATCATCAACAGCATGGGGTAACTGTTAACATTTTCCTGAACACAATAGCCCAAACTTGTCGCACGTTAGCTCACAATTTCAAAGAAATGAGCAAGCGAACGGCGCCGATGTGGGTCCAGTGTCGTGCGTTCATCTAGGTCCGCATCGACATTACATCAGGCGTGGTGCAGCGCAATGCGAATCATTTGAGTGATGATAAACGCCACGAGAACTTCTCTCTGATGACTTTCGGTGCGATATAAAAAATGGTGCCCGTCGTGTCGGGCGGTAGAGCGAAATGTCACCCCTCGAAAGCAATGTTGCCCTCGGCTGGCGCCTCGGGCAACATGGCTTTCTCGGGGTGACATTTCGCTCTATCGCCCTCCACTCCGGGCACCATTTTTATAATGTTGTAATGGGGATCATAACAATGATAGGGGGCAGCACACAGTAATCAGATCCTGACGCCTTTTGCATGGGAAATTGATCAGGACCTGAATGTCCCTTTCAATTCAATAATTTTAACCACTAGTGACACCTATTGAGGTAGTGAGTTAGGTTCCTCAGATAACTGGGGTCATATTGGAACATATTGGGGGTGTCCTCTTGAAATTGTAATGTGGAGCAAGGGCAAGACATGTCAGCTGAGCTGGAGATTGATGTAGCTCTAGTTCACTGATACTTGCACCGAATGCTAAGGTTTAATATACTTTTAGTGGAAAAAGATGCCAGAGCTCTGCCTCCTACTCATAGTCAATCAGCGTGTCTTGCTAAACAAATTCATTCATAGATGTTTCGGAGAAGTTATGAGATTCCTATGAACGCGGTTGTTATTTGTTAATTAGCAGGTGAACCCACAGGCTTACCCATTTAGTAATTCAGGGGTAAACTAGTCTGGTGTGGTGCGTGAGTGCAGCTGAGGTCTTGGAGGGTGCATTCCTTGTGTGTTCAGCAAATTGCTGAAGTGTTACAGTGCAATGGATTTGTAGTTTTAGCGGACTCAGATTCAGGCATTTCATGAAGCGTAAATGACTTTGCGAGCATGCAAAAATGTAAAATGTATTGTTTAGCTGCATGAAATATGTGACTTTGCGTGCTGGCGAAGCTGATGGTGAGCAATTTGTGAATTATGGCCCCTTAGAGGAATGCCGCAAGTTGTTACATTGTTCTCTTGAATGTGGAGCCGGAGTGCCGTTTATCCCGACTGGTCGGCGCTGCGAGCAGTGCGACCGAAGCGACCATCATTGATGTCGTTTTAGTGTTGACGTTACGTCAATGAAAAAAATCAGCTGTACATTTTCTACATGAATAATGAGATAAAGAAGTTGCCATTATCACCATCCTATCTCTTCATTTTAAGGAGGGAAAAATCCAGAAATTTTCATTTGCTACAAGATGATGATGTAAATTTTAATACCTGGCGATCGAAACAAAAGGGTTGTTTTCACGCCAGAAATAAATGGAAATAATGTTAGAAAAAAGAAAGTTCGGTCACACCACTCACAGCGCCACGTCATGACGTTAGTTCCTCTGGTTCTCCATTCTAATCTAATCTGTTGTCTTGGTTTTGACTTTGAAGTTATTGAATTGAATAAGTCTGGTGAAGATGGGGTACTCAGACAAATCAAAATGGTTAGACAACACACTCATACACAATGATCAATGATTGCTGGTGCTGCAAACTCCAGAACCAAAATAACTGGCTGAGTTTTAGCTGTGTATGAAATGTATCCACTTCACTCGAATCAATGAGGGGAGCAAGAAGGGTCAAGAGCTAGACATAACACAAAATACAGAAACAAACTTGGTGCCCTTGTTCAGACTGGGAACCATCCTCCCACAGCAGGGTTTTACCTCATTTCTCTTCCAGCCGCTCACTCTTGTGTCTTAGTCCCTCTATGAAGAGGAGCGAGACCAAAACCCTGCTATGGGAGGATGACTAGTGGGAAATATTCTTCATTTGATTGTTTTGCTTGCTTGGCAAGAGTAGGCGGTAGTTACCCTACTTCAAAGCATTCTCTGACACAGTCTGACATTCACCTCTTATAATAGACTTCAGGTAGGCCTATAGTAAGAATGAAAAATATTTTGATGAGGTAATTATGCTGAAAAGTAAAAACAATTGGCATAATTGATCAACACTATGCCAACACTTTGTTTTATGAACGACTGCATTCTGCTTAGTGTTACTTTCTTTGCACTGATGGTGAAATTATGAGACAGTTTCTAGATTTGTTCTTTTTTATTTTGTCTGGCTCTGTTTTTATCCGGCAACAAATGTTTGTGCATTGCACTACCTGTTAAAGTTTTTCATGAGTGAGAGTGTCAATCACACATGCTTTGCACCGTTCGCACTTTCAATTCCAAATTTCAAATTTGGTAACCTGATATAAAAAAACTGAGGGAAACTGACCAGAGTATGATTCAGCCAGGTTGTTGTAAGCAATGCCACAAACCACAGCACATGCAAGAGGTAATGGTGCACTCAGCCTGTCAGTACACATCGTGAGCTAAAGCCGATTGCACTGTAGTGAGTGACATCCCGGAAATAGGAAATGAAGGAAAGTTGTTAGGTAATCTTCCAAAATTGTTGAAACTGCTTCAGGTTGAAATGTCTTCTTTAAAACTCAGTCAGCTGATACAACTACTCAGGAGCTGTGAGGGAGTTGACCAATAGGTGTCACTACAGCCCATCCGATGCATATAGCGGACACATTCATTCTTGATCGAGCACCAATCAGGAGAAGTTTCTTTGCGTTGGTCCACTAGAACTGTGCTGCCATCTTTTGGCAATACGTGTGGCTGACTGCTACTATTGGACTTTATCTCATTGAACAGGAAGGTCCTCTTGTCTGAGGCATAGGCTATTCCACCCCAAAATTTTATCACATTTGCAACATAATCGCTTAAAATTTCTTGCTATCTTCACAAGTATTAACTGAGATCTAAAAAATATTTTTCTCCCACTAGGGGGCAGCATTTTCAGAACCCAAAATGGAGGCTTACTGATCAGGAATAAAGCCTTCCTCATGATATTTCATATTGTTTTACAGACATTCACTGGTGGATATTGTTTATCCTTAACATTTTCAGTGTGTTACTTTAGTGAGTTACCCCATGGCCGTTACCGACAGAAAATAAATCTTCCCAGTAGAACTGAACACATATTGAAACGTTTGCACCAAGAGTCTAGATTCCTCACTTCCTTTGGAACCCACGCTGGGAGAATAATTTGCTTGTTTGGGATTTCTATTTAGTAAACAACTGTTCCTGTGTGAGTGTACTATGACAAACAGGTGTCCAGTTCATGTACATATACTGGAGTTCCTCGCTTTGAAGATGGCTGAACAACGATGAATGACACGTTCTTCTAATAAGCAGCTACAAAGTATTCGTCATTGGATGATATCAAAAATAAAGAGAACATGATATTTCTGAAAATGGAGTTGTTCATTTTTCCTCTCTTATCTATTTTTGCTGATATTCATAAAAGCTAGCAAAAATGCTTTTACTTCATGTTTTGTAGTGCATTTACATTAGACCTCGATGCACAAATCTTTAGCAAAAGCTTTTGCAAACTTTTATAAATACCAGCCAATGTGTTAACCCATTGACTGCAGAATATCTTTTTGGGATTTTTCCATTGTGTGCGTGGCAGAATTACAAAAATAAATGAAAATGTATAATTCAGTCTCAATATATCCCTGACGATCTTAAATGGTGCAGGCGCGGATCCGGGGGTGCACCCAGTGTGGCCCCCCTTTCGGCCAACGAATCTGTCAAATTGACCATGTAATTCTGAAATTTGGAGCAAATCATTGAAATTCACCGCAGATTTCAATGTTTCTAGCACAGTGCCAGTGTTCTAGCCAGAAATTTTTCCAAACGGGGGGAGGATTGCATTTTCGTATGATTTTAAGGCCCTGGATTTTCAAACAGGGCGGGAGTGAAATTCAAACAGGGTGGCGTAATAAAAAATGCATTGCAAGTTACATTTTTAAACAGGGTGGTAAAATGACTTCTGAATTTTGAACAGGGTGGTACCGCCCTGTAAAACTGGCCTGGCTAGAACACTTAGTGCACCCCCTCGTTTCCGAAATCGTGGATCCGCCCCTGTGGTGGACGTGATAGTCATGCTCAACTAGAATGAAACGTAACCATCCTACGCAATATGTTAAAACCAAGAGGACCTTTCCATCCTACGCAGTTGGGTAAAACAAAGGCATCGGCAGACACTACAGACAGTTAACTGTTTATATTTGATGATGCTGGAGTATTGGGGGAGTTGTATCAAAAATTCATACTAATATGAAGATGATAATGTGGCAACAAGTTACTGCTCCTTGTGGCAGTATACCCCATTCATTGTCACAACAAATTGCTTTCAGACATGTCAGGTGATGCATACCTTCATCTTTTATTCAGAAACACCATGACAGCTAACCATGATTGGTCCAAGATTTTATGGCCGCTGTGGAGACCTCTGAAGAATTTTGATGTGTTTTTCTGTCCTGCCTTCAGAGGTTATAAATGTGGTTCAATACTTCTCTCTTATCTATTTTTGCTGTAAGTCATGGTTTTTCCATTTTTGGAGTCGATCCCTTTAGCCATGTCAAAATCTACTGGTCAGCATCATGGGAATAGAGGCCTACGCGTTTAAAAAATGGCAAACGTTACATACCAGTAGTTACTGCATTCCAGACATGGCATTTTCATGCAGAAAAACATTTTTGATATGTTTGTGCTGAAAACCAGTCAGGCCAATGATAACTTACAAGAACAGATCCAATTGCTTCCTTACGGTATGATATAACATATTTTTTCATCAAGGACAACCCTTATGAAAACCTTGATTGTGAAACTGTGTTACTGTGCAGATCAAATTATCGCTTACAAAGTTATTTTTAGCCTGCTTTGAGGAAATACTAGCTGGGCTTAAGCTGGAATATGGCTTGTTTGGGGTTTAAATATATGGCTGCTGATGATTTCCACCACCATGATGAATTTTCGCCAAGTGACCACATGGTGCCTTATTTGGCACAATCTTTCGGTCAGGAAAGGCAGTGTTTGCAGTGACTTTTATACACCAGTCTCTGTGAAGCCGCTGTGGCCCTTCATACACCATCAGTGACATGGCTTTGACCACTTGTGCACCACCGGTGGCATGGCTTTGACCACTTGTACACCATCGGTGACATGGCTTTGACCACTTGTGCACCATCGG
This sequence comes from Notospermus geniculatus, assembly GCA_002633025.1. Classification (NCBI taxonomy): domain Eukaryota; kingdom Metazoa; phylum Nemertea; class Pilidiophora; order Heteronemertea; family Lineidae; genus Notospermus; species Notospermus geniculatus. The sequence continues at coordinate 32,711 of NMRB01000990.1, read as the reverse complement.
TGACATGGCTTTGACCACTTGTGCACCACCGGTGGCATGGCTTTGACCACTTGTGCACCACCGGTGGCATGGCTTTGACCACTTGTACACCATCGGTGACATGGCTTTGACCACTTGTGCACCATCAGTTTTAGCAAGCATCGCAAATGTGACTTTGAATTTGACTGGGTTCAGTCGCAGATTAGACATGGTATCACATAGATCCTCCATCGTCTAAAGTTCAATTCAAAAAGAATGAAACAAGACATCGATTGTGTTTTATACAGTTTATTCATGATCTAAAACCCTCACTACTTTGGTTATGCATGCCATATTGGCGTGGAGCTACACTGTAGTCCTGCAATATCATTTCGGATACTTGGGTACACTACTGACGGTTATACAATTGCTTTTGTCCTCCCATTCGCATGTAGAACAGATATACCTACCAAAAAATGATAAAAGCAATTGTATATCTTTTTGTGCAACCTTTATTCACTACATGTATTTCCCTACTTGGCTCCCCTAATATATGCCTGGGCGATATGGTTACCATAACTGCTGGCCGTCCACAAAAAAAGTATATATTCGGACCCCCAACACCCCAGATTCAGATTCACATTTCACTCCTACCAAGTCGTATAACCGTCAGTAGTGTACCCAAGTATCCGAAATGATATTGCAGGACTACGGTGTAGCTCCAAGCCAATATGGCATGCATAACCAAAGTAGTGAGGGTTTGTAGATCATGAATAAACTGTATAAAACACAATCTATGTCTTGTTTCATTCTTTTTGAATTGAACTTTAGACGATGGAGGATCTATGTGATACCATGTCTAATCTGCGACTGAACCCAGTCAAATTCAAAGTCACATTTGCGAATGTTGAGAAATATATACCGTCCATGATTTTTATTTTGAGTGATACGGCCCTAATACCAAAGGTATAAATGCAAAAATTTCACACGTTAAACAAAACATCTTTAAATGATACATCACCAAATTTCATTGAATTCTAATGGGCAGTTGTTGAGAAATCAAGATTTGAAGTTGGACACGTTTTTTTTGGGCCACCCGATATAACCGTCAGTAGTGTACCCAAGTATCCGAAATGATATTGCAGGACTACAGTGTAGCTCCAAGCCAATATGGCATGCATAACCAAAGTAGTGAGGGTTTGTAGATCATGAATAAACTGTATAAAACACAATCCATGTCTTGTTTCATTCTTTTTGAATTGAACTTTAGGCGATGGAGGATCTATGTGATACCATGTCTAATCTGCGACTGAACCCAGTCAAATTCAAAGTCACATTTGCGAATGTTGAGAAATATATACCGGTACCATATTGGTGATTAAAAACACTCCATAAACGCCCACCTGTCACTGACATGGCTGTCAGTGACATGGCTTTGACTACTTGGCACCATCAGTGAGGAATGTCTGTGACTTTTGAATAGCCACTGCATTATGGAGTAGAATTCTCCAGGTATGGTCCTGCTAATGGCGGGAATTTTACCATTTACCATCAACATAGTCAAAACAACAACCAATATGTGTTGAAGGTACATTTGTAAACTACTGTAATCTATTTAAATGTTTGGGGAATATAAGTTTCATCAGTCTTGTAGCATGTCTTAAAAGCTTTAAACTACATGTAGTTGTCAAATTACAATCATTGGTCTTTTTTCATTTTCTTTCATCTGGTAGTGGTATGTTTCCTGATGGCGTTTCATTATCAAGGCTTGCACCTACTCAAGCATCTTTTAGGGCCCACCCAAGGAGTGTAATGATGCTTTTTGAAGGATTCACTTTAGCTGTCTGGAAAACATGCATTAGCTGTACTCAGGTGGTGATTTTTTACAGTTCGTATGGAGAATGCAGTGCAATCCTGTTGATGACTATCCTCTACATGTAGGCTATAATGTATTCTGCCCTGCATTATGTTTAGTCACATGGCCGAGAACCAAAGACATTGAAATGACAGAGAACCCATTATCGTAGGAGTAGAAGCGGCATGGCTGAACTTCTGGAGTGTCACCTTTAGCAGGCGGAGCATTATTGTAACCTGCCCACGAAGCCACTTCCGGTCGCCTCAGGTGAAGCCTGGCGAAAACAGTTTTCAAATGATTGTGTCAAAATGTTGTGGAAAACCTGTTTGTCACCTTTAGCAGGTGGAGCATTAGGCCTTTGTAAGCTGCCCACGAAGCCCTTCCAGTCGCCTCGGGTGAAGCCTAACAAAAAACAGTAACAACATGTTGTGGAAAACTATAATCCCTTATGATCCCTTGGTGTGGTTCAAAACCTGGAAGGTGCACATATTGTGAAATAAAGCAGGTATTCGAAATCAGTAGACGTGGGCTGATGTAAATTCAACAAAGTTAAACAGACAACAACTCGACCAGGTGGCGGTGATACCTGTTCAATTGATCTACCACGTTAACTGCCGCAGTTTTTTTTTCACGCTTCTTGTAGTACAGGAAACATGGGCGGAATTCCTTCTCAACAACATGAACCTTGTTAGAACCTTCTTCATTGTAAGACTAGCAACAAACAGGATGGTTCTCCTTGGACATCAAGTCATATTCGTCTGTGGAAAGTTACCTAGGAGAGTTGAAGGTTGGCTTCTGAAGAATTGCAGCTTTCTGGACTTGTCAACCTTGTGTTGTAGTCTGACCACTAGACAGTTGTCATCATTTGTCCCAATATGATGTCCTGGGTACAGCAACATTCACACCAGTCATGCCAGTGGATTGCATTTTCTCAGGCGGTTTTTACAGGCAACTGGAGGTCCACTGAGCTGCCTACATTGGAGCACAAATGACATCAATGCCTGTCGAAAATGCACAGAACCAAACTGCATTTGATGTGAATGCTTCTTAGACCCAGTTGTCTATTCTTTGGTGTTCCCTGCACGGATACCAAAATGAAATAGTGCTGAAGAGTGTTACCCTCTCTGTTGCTTGTGGTTTGTGAGGGGCCAATGTACTGAAAATGATGAAGAATGATCAGAGGATGTGCCAGATGGCCGCAGCATGAAATCACATTTTTATCGGCTGAGAAACACGTTGTGCACTGACTGTGACCTGATCCCTGTTGATTCACCTATCTTTGCGGTAGATAGCGTCGAACATATCTCAGATGTTGGGGAACTGGGATGTGTTTATGATAGTGTTACCACTGCCATGCATGATAGATTAAGTTTTTTAACACTTTCTCGCAGTGTTGTTGCCCAAGCTGAGGTCATAGCTAGCCTAAGATCATTGCTGATCTGCTGGACACGATGCCGGTTCTGAGCATGGGAGTGGCATGGTTGACATTGGTACAATGTATCTGATGGCAAGGAAAATCATTTGAAACATTAAGCATACATTAGACTTTGCTGACCTTGGTGTATTTTCTTCATGGACTTCCAACTGATGGCCTCAATACCTAACAGTTTCACAGGTAGCTAATCTTAATTTTTGTCAGTCGGATCTATGCCTTTGTTTAGTTGTTCCACATGCTCTCGTGCTGAAGGCAGTACCTTTCTCCAATAAATCAGTGGCATACATTGGAATTGGCCTTTTTGTAATTTATTAGTGACTCCCGAGGCAGTTTGCTACTTTACCATACTACCTTTCATTACTTCTGATGGTGTTCAAACGGGATTCCTGTCAGCAACTATTGATGTTCAGGTTACCAGGTTTTCCTCATTATGAAGTTAAAGGAGCATACAAGTTATCTGCATTTAGTGCCTATGGGGACAAGGTTTTGATTTAGATTCATGGTTCGTGGTGATTTTTCATCCAGTTCAAGTGAAAGGGAAAAAAGTCTGTTTTGCCCAAAGGTTTACTGTCACATCTGAATTATGTCCGTGGCGTGGAGGTTTGCCGGCAAACCAGTGCAATTTAAAAGTGAAATTAGTGACCTACTGGTAAGAAGTTCGCATAATTGGTCAATAACTCTTTATAAAAACAAATCATTTCTAACATGAATGCCAATCAGACAAAGCATATTGGTTTGTGTAATTTGCCGCGTTTGACAAGTTTGGTGTGATAAGTGGGCAATTTCCATTAGAAAGATTCTGTATAATTGATCATTATTCATGAAATAGAAGAACACTGCATTGATGGAAGTGTGGATTTTCCATGAATTGACCACCAGAACTGATTTTCCATGCGATAGCACAATCCAGTGGTAGCAGGGTTAGCCGGACACTCCTGTCAGAGCTGGTAATATGAACTACTTTTTCTCCCTTCTTTAAGGGCATGCAGCAAACAAGTGACGAAAGAGATTGTTGCTTGAGCAAATTTATTATTTTGTCTAGAGGCCTACATGCACACGGTGCACTGTAAATTGAAGAAAATTTTCTTGATGACTTTAAACCTCATTGATGGAGTGTGGACGTGGAATTATTGCCTGGTGAAAAACTATAATGATCCTCATGGTTTCTGTAAAATAACACAAAAATACAAGCCCCCGTCCTGATAATCAACGTTGCAGGATTATAGGGAACAGGCAGAAAGCATCCCAAGCATAACTTGAAAGATCACCCGCATCTTGCCCAGAACTCCTCTAGTCTTGCTTTATCCAGTCAAGAAATGAAAACGGTACAAACTATCACTTAACGGTTCAATAGCTCAATTGGTAATTTATCGATTCTATAAAACATTCTGATACGTTTTCTATTCCCAAGTTCCGTCGGTTGATGTTTACGGCTTGCATCTTTATCAGACCGTGAATCGGCGAATACTCGGTAGTCACTGGTATCTTATTCTTAATATAGAACATTTTTAAGAACTCTCAATTTGCTTTCAGAGCCAAATTAATTGATGAAGGCACTGTACGCTTACTTGTGAAGTGACCATCAGTGTCTTTCTCTTCATTTGGGCCTATGTTTCATGTTTAAACTGTCGTTGGGGGAGGCAAGTATATCAAAATGCACAGCGAACTCAATGCTGAATCCCACCGCAGAGACAAGTAATTGCACTGTAAAATGTATTTTGTATCGGACTTTCCCACACTTTGACGGGGTCTTTCACTCGCACTTGATTACGGCACATTTTTCAAGGTCACGGCCTTGTCCCATGCAAGGGACATGATGAGTCAAGCGGGTATGACTAATCCCATGTGGCCAAGGCTGGATTCAAACCCGGGACCTTGGCAGTAATAGGCTAAGGGCCGATTTTTTAAACGATAGTTAAGGTAAACCTCGGTTTAACCATCGGTTTTTCTGACAAACCGTAAATTAACCAAAGTAAACCTTTTGACTTTTAGAACGTTTGGCTATCAACGATTAATAAAATCGAAAAATTTACTTCGCTTAACAAACAGTTTGTCAACTGAGGGTTAATGAAACCCGATGGTTATCTTAGCCATCGTTTAAAAAATCGGCCCTAAATGGAAGTAATAATTTTGCAATGCTATAAGAGTTGCTTCCAAAGGGACTCAATCGTTGCTTCCCTTTCAAGTAAAGCTACCACCAACACGTGTTCCTTTACTTCTTCATCTCAGCATGTTCCATTAATGATCAAATAAACTTCGTCCACCAGGCATCCTCTCCTCAGCTGCAGGAGTGCTAAGTAAACGCTATAAAGGTATTCATCCATTATTAGATATTAAGCCTGCCCTTTTAGTCCGTTTGGTCGGAAGTGGTCTTGGTCGGAAATGTCACTCATTGCAGGTGTGATACCAACGACGTGCACTTTGATTCATCATTCGTCTTACGACATGACACTTGTTGCATTTGTGACACTAGGGGGGCTCTTCTCAAATCCTCCATCATAAGACATTCTCCAGCACTATTACAGAGCACAGAAAGTGAATGCAAGTCAGCCTATGGTGAACCACAAGCTAATGGCTCTATTAGCTGCCTAAAGTTATATATTTTGTTATCTTGATGTTAGGAGATTAATTTCTGCATTATGCGTTGTCTTCCCATTTCACCATCTGTCAATATGCCCTCCAACAGTTTGGGTTTTCAAAACCCCAACTGTTGGATGGTGAAATGGGAAGACAACGCATAATGCAGAAATTAATCTCCTAACATCAAGATAAGTTTTGGTTAGCAGTATTGGAGGGGGATACTTGTTGTAACCTTTGAGTGCTTTCCAAAGAACTACATGCAACTGTTAAACTGCATTTGCTGATCTGGCCTGGTCCTCAAACATCTCAGATATCAGGTTGAGAGAATATGATGCAAAGGAAAAGAGAGCCTCTATAAGAAACACTGATATGCCAAGGGAGTTTCCCTCTCTTTCATGAAGAATGCACCCAACGAAAGTCCAGCCCTCATCAATCTCTTGCGCGAGTTTTCCCACTCTGCAATTCTGAATGCCCGATGGACAACGTGACTAAAATCCTCTGACTTCAGTTAGCACTTCCTAAGAATTGATCAATACATCAATACAGCACAGCATTCTCTCCAATTCTTTCTTTGTTGTTGAAGGTCAAACTAAGGTTACAAATTTGCTATCAATATTGCACACCATCACTCATTTCCTGCTAGACCGCAACCTGGGTCGGAGTCAGTTGGTGAAATGGCCTTTGAAAAGAATTGGTGGTCAAATGTTCTATAGTTACCATCTTACACACTTGACTCTTGTTGATTTAGTGGTGATTGGCTTGGAACAATTACCGAGAAACTTACACCATCATTAAATGGGTTCACATTTGTAAGTGTCAAGGTTAAACAGGTTGATTGAAGAACGAATAAAGAATGTGGCGAAAGGACAAATAAGTTGAAAGATTGACATGTTTTTCTGTCCTTTCTGTATAAATATGAACATAAAATCATGCGATATGATTGATGAGTTGTCAACACAGACAAAATCTTGGATCATAGTACAACTGACTGCTATAAAATATAACTAAATCTCATTCAATAGTTCCGTCTGCATCATCCGCTTCAACCTCTGAAGCTGTGACGCCAGATAAGTAATCGCCTTTAGGACGGAAATCACACTTGCAGATCACCAACCATTCATTTTAACGTGGGAGCGAAACGGATGAGCTTCCATTAAATAAATCAATGTTTACAATTTAGAAACTGAAGAACGGTTTAGAAATAATTACCTCCATTGGGAGTAGATAGGATTTCTTTAGAATTTATTGGAGTGGTGTAATCTGCCAGTCAATTCTTTACGAGATGTTTTGTGACCCAACGTGACCTGAGTTATATTGTCGCAGTTATGTAAATGGTTAAGCTTGACATTTTCTCGTCCTAACAACGTCATGAACAGGTCTTTAATTAGCTATCACGTTGCTATGTTGTGGCGACCTGACGAGTGTCTGGTTCAGGCTCGGAATATTTTCGATAAGGATGAAGAGTTTCCATTGCATAGTATACCAACCCACACCACACCATCTTGTGTCCAACACTGACGGTAGCGAGGTTTCGCAAATCTGACGAAACACGAAGTACGAAATACGAAATTCAACTTCATTTCCAGGACCTAATGTATTTCTGGAGATGGTTGCTACCACAAATGTCCCTGCTGCCGGTGCGTCTTTTAGCATCATGTAAGACTGAGAGAGTATAGGCCTAGTGCATCTTGAATTTTTAAATTTCCATTTCGTATCTACGAAGTTCGTATCTACGAAGTTGATACGGAAGATAAATTTCAAAGTTTAATATACACTGTAACTCTATCAGTCTAACATCAAAAGCTAAAAAAGACGCTCTTGCAGCAGGCAGTACTTGTGGTACATGTACCAACCATGTCCTGAATACGTCATGGAAGTGAAGTCCAATTTCGTATTTCGTACTTCATGTCATGTTTCGTCAGATTAGCGAAACCTCCCTATCGCAATGATGAAAAATCCCGGATTTGCTGATCATCCACTTCAACTTGACTGAAATCAATCTATTTTTGCTGAAATGGATTTGAGTACTCTTGTGCCAGGGCAAAGAGTGATCTCACGTTCACATCCCTGGATAATCTAGAAGAGACCTCAAATCTCAGATTGTTGGGTATTAGGCCAGTTGGCACCAAACAGAAACTGCACTCAGTTTTGTATGCAGTAAACCAGAAATCATGGTTGGGATTGGAAAAAGATGGTGGGAGTTGGGGAACACTGATTGCAATGGCTATTTAAAGGGCCTCTAGAGGCAGCTCGCCATTAGGCTACTATCAGTACCGGTTCTTCAACTAGGCGGCGCCACTTTAACGTTAATCACCAGTACGAGGTATTGAACATGGGTTTTCCCCGGGGTTTTCCCCAGCCATGCTGGGCTGCCTCTAGAGTCCCTTTAACTCAGGTACGCAATCGGAGAGTGTCGTGATCCATCGATTCCGCGTGTGTGACGTAGATGGTTTGATTGATGCGACGTACGGCGTCATCTAATTGCTAGGTACTAATAATGAATTTGAAAATAATGAGGACCGTGGGTAACATAATCTGGGCAATTATTCATTCCTTATCGTGGGAAGAAACAGAATTTAGTTTTATGAACTCTCGTCCCCGAAGAGTTCATCCCTAGTTTTCAGTTCCCTAATGTACATTACAGAAGTGTCATGGCCAAATAACTAATATTCATTTATAATAATATAATGAATAGCTATTGATTTGTAACTACCGGAAGAGAACTGTCGTCTTTATTTCGTATATCTTGTCAACTTCTGGTGGTGAAGATAATTGGCTGATGATAAATAGCCCCCTGCATGTATACAGACTTAAATCTTGCTCTGAGTGCGCTTAAGGTAGATTCATACTTTGCGTTTTGCGCTTGTCCGTTTCCTATGTGAGTGCGTGGTAGAAAAAGTTATTTTTATTGTTGGTACCACACATAAACATAGGGAACGGACACTGAGCGCAAAACGCAAGACAGAGAAGTATGAATTGGCCTTAACACGTATGACCAATTCTTCAGTTGGTGACCGACAAGGATCCATTGACAGCGGCGGATCCAGGATTTCGGGAAAGAGGGAGCGCACTGTGCTAGAAACATTGAAATCTGCGGTGAATTTCAATGATTGGCCCCAAATTTCATAATTTTACGGTCAGTTTTACAGATTTGTTGACAGAATATTCAGCACAGTACGTTGAGAAGCAGACAACATTCGGTCCAACTTAGTTAATAGACATGTTTTCGGGTGATGTTCTCAACATTTCGTCAGGACCCCTGGTACACCATGCCGAGCTCCCATCGGTTTTTGTCAGTCAGTCGCACAGCTGTGGTTTGTGGCTCAGAGCAGTGGCGACGAGTTCGAACACCAGGGTGTAACCCTTGTGGTCATCCTGAGAACATCAGGGGTTCTTAGCGCTCGCTCCCTTCGTCACCACACACAAACAGCGCTGAGAACCCCTTATGTTCTCAGGATGCTAGTGGTGGGCATCAGCAGTTTCTCTTTGCCTACCACCACCGCTAATTGCTTGCACTTCAACTCTATGTCAGTATGGCCGGCATTCAAGATCAGTGTTGCAGTGCGCTGTCCAGAATTTTTTATAATTTATAGCTATCAGTCAAATCCTATAAGCAATAAGATATGAATAGCATCATACTCAGCAGGTCCGGCTCATTCAGGAGCGCAATAACACTGAAGTAAAACATTGCTAAAAGCCTTTCCTTGTTAATTTGCTGTAGTAGAAATCTGGAGATTAGCAACTCCGGTTGCAGATTCATGCCCTTACAAAAAATGGCAATAGTATTTTGAATTGTAAAATGAATGGAACGAATGGTAATCAGTTTGTACTGAATAATATCTTTGGAACAGTCTTGGTAACCGAAAGGTAATTATGGTTTCACATACACTAGCATACGTCGAGTGACATATTGCATGGTCTGGCACAATTCAAATGCATGAATCAGGGGCAGAGGATCCAGGGTTTGGGAAAAGAGGGGGCACCCTGTGCTAGGAACATTGATTTGTGCCGAGTTCCAGAATTTCACGGTCGACTTTAAAGATTTGTTTGTCAAAATGGGGCACCCCCCCCCCCTTGGATCCGTGCCCGTTAATGCATCAGTCAGAACTTGGTAAGAACCCCGATGGCAATGAATTCTGGTCCTGATGTTAATTGGTGGTTCTGCCAGAAAACATGTGGCGGATGTGTAAGCCCCTCTGTCACATAAACTAGCCAATTACTTCAAATATGACCATATATGTTGTAATTACGGTGAGGATGTACATTGGCATGATTCTGCAGTGTGTGGATCTTCTGGAATGGACATGTGTTTCTGGTCACGTACGGTTTTACATCTAAGTGGTTAGCCAGCAATATTTTGGCTCTTCCCTTGAAACTAACTGTTGGCCAATGTGCACCAATATTTAATAACTCATCTTCTGACCACAGGGCTTTGGTTTCACTCCTACACGCCCACAAACTGTCTGTGCACACGTATGAAGAGGAGTGAGACCAAAGCCCTGCGGGTGGGACGAAATGAGAAGCACTATTCTTGGTCAACTTAGGCCTATATGATATTTGTTAATAAGAATGCCCTCAGGGTACCCATAGTCATTATTTAGAAATTCTTTTTCTAGGGGTACCTTCCTATGTGCTGCACCCCTCATCCACACTTCGTACAGTTAAGCAGTTTTTCCTTGCTCCAAAAAGGTCAAGACTGAATATACTTTGCTTGTACGTACATGTAGGTGTCAAATAAAACTAATAATGTGATATACAAAAATACTACCGGTACTGGTGGCCTGTGGGGAGGAGGAAGGCAGGGTCACCTCGAGCATCTTTGGGTTTGGCAAAAGCGTTGGACATGTGGGAGGTGTCCGGGTAGTCATTGAAGTTCTACAAATTAAAAATACCAGGCTCTCCCCTAAAAAAGACACTGCTGTTGACAGAAACGTCTGTTAAGAAAATTTTAACAAATGGTACCCACAGGTCCAGCCAGGGTCCGGAAGTTTGTGAAGTGAATTAATGTTATTTGTGGACCTTCGACTGTAACCGAAATATTAGAAGCGTAATAAATGTAGTCCCTTGCTATCAAGTGTTATTGCTGTTGATAAAAAAGAAAGTACGTGATTGGCCATCCTGGGCAATCACCTTTTTTCCTTCTCTGACCTTGCCACGCTTTTATTATTGCTGTCGCTACTTCCGAGTTATTATATCATCGCGACTGAGACCCTGGTAATCATAATTGGTGATAAAATGATTTGCAATCTGAGCAAGTGAAAAAACGACTGCGGAATCCGTTTCTGAGGCAGTTGCTATTTGAAGGTGACATATCTCTGACATCATGGCAAAGGTGAACGATCGCAAATGGCTAAGTGTAATAAATCATCCATATACAGCAGGACTAAAAAATACTACAATGTAGCTTGTGTTAATCTCCACTAGATTAGTTGGGACAATATTTTGTCTCTCGTGTATACGTAGCATGATAAGACATAATCAAGGAATTGCCAATCACCACTTTAAAGGTGCTCTAGTTCGAATTGGAAACATTATGGTGTGCCACCTATTGTCAACTTCTGGTACTAACAAATCAGATAAAATAGAATTAAATCTCGCCTTTCACAACTTTTTGTTTGTTTTTGAGCGTAACATCACAAATATATTTCAGTTACAAGAATATTTATCAAGATACATGTAGATATAAAAATAGATAACATTAATGTTTTGGTATACACGGTGCTGCCACCTGTCTGAGGAAAAATAACTACAGTGGAACCTGTCTACATTGAACACTCACGGGGAATTTCAAAAGCGTTCATTGTAAGGAGGTGTTCAATGTACCAAGGGTCACCGTACTTGGTGATCCCTTACTGTTAGATCTGGCGGGGAATTTCAAAGTGTTCAATGTAGGCAGTTTGTTCAAAGTACCAAGGTGTTCAATGTGACAGGTTCCACTGTATTATAATCAACCATGTAAATAAACAAACCGTAATGTTTACAATTCAAACTAGAGCACCTTTAAGTCAAGATTGATGATTTATGTTATCTCATCTTCTCTCAGTTACAGGATACACCACTTGGAAGATGTCTTTTCAGAACGTGTACAAGGATTTTGTACTTTTTCATTTTCTCCCTCTGACTATTGCAGGAATCATTTTCAAGACAGTGGGAACATAATTTTCAAATGCTAATTTGCTTCTCCCACCTCTCTTTTCAGGTCTGGCAGAGTATCTCGCGTTCAACAGGTATCGTCAAACCGATTGCTGCAATGGTGGCTGGGTATCTCACCTTCTTCGTCTCTGTGTTCAACCCCATTGTTTTCGCGTGTATGATGAAGCAGTATCGTGATGACATACGCCGGGTAATCTGCTTATTATTCGCTGGGAGGAAGTGCAACTACGAGGAAGAGCAGGACTCAGATAGCTCCCGTCAACGGCGGATATCATCCTCAAGCGTGACGAAACCACTGATGACAACATCAACAGCAGCATCTTATGGTAAAA